>APFE030107316.1:33319-68411 GCA_000404065.3 Pinus taeda | reverse complement strand
AAACAATTATATGCAAAAACCTCCAAATGTTTCTTTGGAGTACAAGAGGTGGAATATTTGGGTCATATTGTATCTCATGGGAGTGTTAAGAATTATGGGAGAATAGCAACACCTCTAACATCATTACTGAAGAAAGATGCATTTTCTTGGACTTCAGAAACAACGAAGGCCTTTGAACATCTTAAAGAGGCAATGTGCCAAGCACCGGCCTTAACTACGCTAGATTTCACAAAAACTTTTATTGTGGAATGTGATGCCTTAGGAAATGGAATTGGTGTTATTTTAATGCAAGGAGGAAGACCCATTGCTTTTGAAAGTCGTGCAGCCAAAGGAAAGTATTTACACAAATCTATTTATGAGAAGGAAATGTTGACAATAATACATGCACCAAAGCAATGACAACCTTGTGTAATGCGCAGACACTTCAAGGTAAAAATAGATAACGATAGTCTTAAATATGTTTTGGAGCAAAAATTATCTTCAGAAGAGCAACAAAAAAGGGTGACAAAGATCTTGGGTTATGACTTTGAAATCATCTACAAAAAGGGAAACAAAATGTTGTTGTAGATGCACTCTCAAGAAATGATGAGGATGTGGAAGCATTGTTTTGTGCCATTTCTATTATCCAACTTGAGTGGATAACTGAAGCAAGGGATGAATGGAAGAATGATGAAGAGGTGTGGTCACTCATTCAAAAGTTGTAGCAAAATCCCAGTACATCTGATACATTTAGTTGAAAAATGATTCATTATGGTACAAAGATCACTTATATCTTTGTAAGAATTCCCAACTCAAACAAAATATTCTTTTGGAATTGCACATCTCTCCCTTAGGAGGGCACTCAGGATTTTTAAAAACTTACCATAGGGTCAAGAATGAATTTTTTGGGATGACCTTAAATCTGATATTCAGAAGTTTGTAGCGGAATATTTGGTTTGCCAACAAAATAAAGTTGAAAAAATTAAGACCTCAGGTTTGTTACAACCTTTATCCATTTCACGTCAGCTTTGGGAGGAGGTCTCAATGGATTTTATCACAGGTTTACCAAAGTCTAAAGGAAAGAGTGTCATCATTGTGGTAGTTGATAGACTTACCAAGTCTGCACACTTTTGTGCATTACCTCATCCTTTTAAAGGCAATACAATTGCTACTGCATTTCTGGAAACAATTCAAAAGCTTCATGGAAACCCAAAGATTATAGTAAGTGACAGAGATCCCATTTTCACTAGAAATTTTTGGACGAAATTATTTTCTTGTCTTGGTACTCAATTCGCTCATAGATCATCTTATCATCCTCAATTGAGATAGTGAACAAATTTGTGGACGGATATCTTCGTTGCTTTGTATATGATAAACAAACATAATGGGTCAAGTCGTTACCTCTAACTACATGTTGGTATAACACTTCCATACTGCAGCAAAAATGACCCCATTTATGGCACTTTACAGATATCATCCACCATCCATCACATCATCTTTAAGAGAAAATTCTAAGGTTCAAAGGGTGGAAGATCACATCAAGCATCAACAAGTTGTTCTCCAACTCTTAAAGGATAACCTCACTTTGGCGCAAAATCATATGAAACAAGTAGATCAACATCGCAGTGAAAGAAGTTTTGATATAGGTGACTAGGTATTTTTACGGCTATAACCATACAAACAAATATCTCTCAATCAAGCTAAGAAGGATAATAAATTATCACCCAAGTACTACCGTCCTTACAAGGTGTTGCAAAAGATTGGTACTATGGCATACAAATTGGAGTTGTCTACATTTTCTTAAGTACACCCAATTTTCCATATCTCATGCTTAAAGAAGGTTATCGACGACAAGATTTCAGTTCAGAAAGTGTTATCAGAACTTGACGAAGAAGAAAAATCATATTTGATCCCGAAACAGTCACGGAAAGAAAAACCCGACAACTATGGAATCGATCAATTTCAAAGTATCTCATTAAGTGGAAAAACTTACTCGCTAAAGATTTCACATGGGAGGATGAGAATTTTGAACAAAAGCATCCAAAACTACTCAAGGGTTGAGGACAACACTTTTTTGGAGGGGGGCATGTCAGGTCCCTATAATACTAGTGTAGCCTTTTTATTGTTATTGTTGTGCCCATGTAGCTCCCATATTGTTATCGTTGTGCCCCATAAAAGCCCACTATTGTTATTGTTGTGCCATTACATTATTATTGTTATGTAATCTTTAATTATATTGTGACCCCTTAGACTCTTATATATACAAAGGAGGTCTTGCCATTTGTATCATCCAAGAATTGTTCATTTATGTAATGTAAAAGAGTTTTCCCCCTCGAAGAGGATATTTTTTAAGTCGTATCTATCTATTGGTGAGTTGGTTGCATAAAAAATTGTATTGCATTGGTTTCTTCCATTTGTGATCCTTCCAATTGCTTTGAGGAAGTGAGGTGTGATACCTTGATGGAGTGTGATGTCTGAGACAATTTCTTTCTTGAGCTAGTGGTTGATTTTGAGGCTACATTTGTTTATATTCATAATGTAAATTTTGATTGAGTTATAGAGGGAATATATTATTGGTTATGAAAACACTTTCCCATAAAGAGGAAGTGTTGGATTTCTAAGATTACTCCAAAAGTGTTTACACCATACTTAAGGCTTCTTCAAGTGATATGAGGCGAATGGTGTGTTAGTTACCCTTGGTTGTACCATGATGGACATATCACTGCAGATAGATTTCTCATGGATTGTTATGCCTTGTTTTAATGCTTATGTGGCACACTTCCTTTGAGTGTTGGAGATTGATGTGGGTTAGTTCCTTTCTTCATGGAGTGCACACATGGAGAACATGGTTGCTTGCTTGGAGACAACTCACTTTCAAGGATAAGCATTAGGCATCATGGAGGAGGGCACTGAACCTAAAATGACAAAAGGAAACTCAAATACTTGCACGGAGTTGTGTTCGACTTGAATACACTCGCACCAAGTGACTATGTAAGTGTGGTGGACCTTAAGGTAGACATGGCTTAGGAGGGAGCATTGCACCAATGGAGGCCCCTGGAGTAAGAGTGTTAGACGTTTTCTCGAGTAATGTTCAACCTTGGACATTTGCTTATTGGACATGTGTAACTGGAGCTATGTGTCACTTGGAGTGCTCCACATGGGTCTACCTAGCATGTAAAAAAGTTGCTTATTGTGGACTAATCCACTCATTATTTTTTGGCCTCCATCTTATAGATAAATAAATAAATGAAATATTATTCCCATCATATTCATTCTTGCTCACTCATTTAAGCACATGTATTAGAGAAGTGAGAGGTAAAGTAAACCAATATCTTTGTACTTAACTTCATTTATATTTACTCTTTGTGTCATGCACTAGGGTTTTTGAGAAAATTCAAGGAAAAACTAGGGTTTAAGGACTGAGAAGATGGGGTTTGGAAAAAGCCCTTGAGGAGCATATGGAGCACTTGATCTTGCAATTCTTATTAGACGAAAACCAAGATTTTGTGGGGCTTGGAAATGGTCATAATACTTGGAGTGTTTCATGTGGAGAAGATACAAAAACTATCTTGTACCTTTTATCTGATGTAGGTGTACATACCAAAGGGAAGTTGTTGATGTGTAAGCTATCTTATTGAGGATCTTTGGTGGAGTGACCAACTTTGGTTTGGCGTGATTCCTAGATAGGAAGAGTTGGTAGCTAGGGTTTTCTTATTGTTTGCCAAGATTTGAAGAGCTTGAATTGTAGTAGTTTGTATTGATTTGTGGCATTTACACATACTTTATGTTATCTATATATATGAAGTGTTATTGTTGTCCAAACTTTGCGTATTATCATATTTGAATTTCAACTTGTGTTATCTTCATGGTAAGTAGATTCTAGAACTTGTTATGCATGTTGATTTGACATAACATTGAACAAAATTTATTAAGTGATTTAATGAAGACGCAAAAGCTGAAGGCATTGATTTACTGCTTGAATAAGTAATTTCAAATTTTTATGTCCTTGGACATTATACCTTATGGGATGGAACTTCATGGTATTTAAGTACACCTAATTGATACTTATTTTCTTGCACTATCTTTTGAATTGGGTTATAGATCTTAGGGAGGTGAAATTTCTAAAATTCAAATTGTCAAATTTCTACAATTAGCTCAACCAATTGTCGCTAATGTTGCTTCAAGGGGTTAGCTTAACTAGTTCCCACTGTTCATGCATTCAACTAGTCCCATCCTAGTAGGTAACTCATACAAATCTCCATGTGCAAGGCATCAAAGTTCTCACATATAATTGAGCTTTCGAATAATTGTACATTGCTTTGTCAAATAATTACACACTCATCTACACCAAAAAATTTACTAAGAATGCCATCCACAAATATGTGGAAACATCTTATCCCAAGGTGTTAGCTCAATTAATTGTCACCAATGTTATTGTGCATTTGGCCAATTTGTGATAGCAAGTGCCTAGTTTGAAACCCCTGAGGGGGGGCAGACTAGTCTACACCAATGAGTTTACTTCAGATGTCTATAAATGTGGGGAAAAGGGAGGGATGCCACATGCTTAAACATCATTAGATGAACATGATCAATAATAAAATATAGTTTAATAAAATATATTAAGTATGGGAAATTATTTTATGAATTGTATGTTTGTAATGTGTTTCTATTTCAACCTAACAAACCAAAGCTATTATTATTAAACATAAAGAAATATGTGGGTCTAAAGTTACATTCATATGTTATAAACATCACGAATTATGATTCTAGATGATTTTAAATTAAAATATTGGACCTTTCTTCAAAGTATAGATCTAACCATGCATTGTAAATGTTATCATGTACACAATTAGTAATGTCTAAAACTACATAATAATGACGGACTTAAATTTGGTCTATTACATTAAACATGCTATAACAAAATGCATATCTTGCAGAGTATAATGTTCTACACTAATTAAGGAGGCCAAATTTGCCTTTCCACCATTGTTACCATGTTGCTTGTAAGGCAAGTTGGATGCCATCTCCTTGTTAACTAGGCACCTCCTTGCCATCTTTGCATTGAGATTGCTTATGGCTTGATCAACAACTACACTAAACTTAGCCAATTAAAGTTGCTTCCATATCAATCCATGAACCCCATTCACCAACATCCTCCTTGGGATCATCTCTCATGCCCGTCCTTATCCATGGATAGGTTGAGGTCCAACCTAGATAATTGACTTCTCAATGAAGGGCTCCAACTATATAATTAATGTGACACAACTGGTGCATATTCCTCAACATGGAGATTTTAGCACTATAATCTTTGAAAAGGTAATCAACAAATCAATTCAATAATAAAAGATAATATTACAACACTATTTACCACAACCAAGTGACATACATATTTTCATGCACTTTGTCTCAACCTACTTGACACCAACTACACTCTAATTTTCCCTCACCCACAATCATCAAAATCCAAATGTTAATAGCACAATCCATCTAAAGTTCCAAGTTTAAAATGAGAAAGAGAAAAGGTTAGTCAAGAATGAATCTAATGACTCAAATAAATGTAGGAGAAAAAGTTAGTCAAGAATGAATCTAATGACTCAAATAAATGTACGAGAAAAAGTTAGTCAAGAATTAATCTAAGGAATCAAATAAATGTGTGAGATGTCATCATTGGTGATATGTGTTGATTAGCATCATTGAATTATTATGGAGAGCCTTGTCATCTCTCTTTATTTCAACCTTCTCCCATGCTCTATGCAATGCTCTTCCTTGATAATGCATCTCCCCTAATCTATCACAATATACATTCTTCTCAGACAACATTGCAGTGCTTCCATATATCCCTAGTCTATTTGTGAAAAAAAAACTACCCTCACTTCATATATGTTCTGTTCTTTCTTGGGGCAAGTCTTTAGTTATGGAACTGTTGTTCTACGATGGAAACATCAATGGTAGCGATAGAATATTTGTGCTGCATCACGCAGTAAAGAGGGTAATAGGTGATATTTGTGCTGCATCACGCAGTAAAGAGGGTAATAGGTGATATTCTGACTGACAATGTAGTTAAATGAAAACTTGGAACCCTAAACCCTACCATGTCCTTCGTCAATTAGATGAACATATTTTTAAAAGAATAATCGCAAATTGTTTTCCTTGTCAAAAGTGTTAAATTCACCTGAATTTGCAACCACATTTCTGAGGGTTGTGTGTTGAATACTAGCCCTCATGTTTGAAACAAAGAATGCAAGGGCTTGCCAAGCCTATAAAAATCAATTAGCTTATAGTGGACTTATACACAAGTCCTTGTTGCTGTACATGTCTGAAACATTCCTTTCATTTACTTGAACTTTATAGCTATTACAAAGTGTTGTGATACCAGTGCTCATGTACCTTCTAAATTTGAACACAATGTATTGAGAAGCTAATCTCTTTATACGTCTTTCCTTTTTTGCAAGTAATCTCTTGTTTGTTAATATGCTAAGTGCCATGTTAGGATGATTTTTTATTTTACTTTAAGGCTCATCATAATAACAAGTTTAAGCCTAGAATTACAAACTCTACTATCGATATGGCTATGGGGTAGTGTCTAGCCATTATTGTGTAATAAGCTTATCTGAAATATAGTATTTATTTTAGCCATGACGTATTAAACTTATTAACCAAAAAAAAATAAAAAAATCACATCATTCACGAAAGTCTGAATATTTCAAAACTTACACTAATTGTCTATATAATATATACACATGATCAACAAGTATAGAAGTAATGCATAAATATACAATAAAAGCTGCTTGTCCAGAATATCAACAAGAAAAGTGCTCATAAAATATCCCTACACGAAACTCGGAAACAGCCTTTCAATTAACGTATAGGACTTCATACTGATCTTGTGCCAAAACTGAAGGCTCACTTTACAATCTTCACATCATAATAATTAGAACAAATCCAAGATTCCATATATTACATTTAATTCTAACTCAGTACTAAACACTCACACAAATATATGCATTTTAGGTGGTGGAATAAAACGGTTAAGCCGTGTGTTGTTATAAATGTATAATTAAGCGGAATGAAAAGAATGATGTAACACACATCTTAAATGTGCCCCTGGATAGAGCCTGTCTTTAGTTGAGTTCATGATCAAACATGCCTTAAATGTGCCCCTGGATAGTCTTACTTTAGTTGAATTCACGATAGTTGGATGCATTATGAACCTGATAATTTTTTAATACAACAGAAATAGCCTATAGGAAAAGACCTCTAAACCCAAAATGATGTGAATTGGCATTCAAAAGTTTTGTAAATCCTGCCATGTTGCATTATTTCCAAATCGAGTTTAACATGCTACGCTGGATCTGTTTCTTCAACTTGTCCTGACGATGAACCACACTGGTTGGTTCGAAACGAGCCGACAAATTTCTGTCTACATGTGATTTACGCCGAAGCTACTCTTTCAACCATTATGAATCACAGAAGCCTCAATTCAACTAAGAATTCAAACCACTGATAGAGAGTTCGTGGACCATAGATATTTCCTTGATTGTAGTTGCTAGATGTTTTTGATATCATGATCCGAAGGCTTAGTGCTAAGAAACATGATGCAATTCAAGAAGAGTAATTAATGCTCTTGGAAACGTGCAAATCAGAGATCATTAAAAATTTATGGGAGAAGAAGATTGAAATTGCCCTGGAATATTCACCAATAATATTAAGAGTAAGATCTAACTGCATTAGGTTATTTATGTCTAATGCAATTTTGCAAACAATCCTCATTTAAGGATTAGATTTTGCAATACAGGGTAGCATAAAGAAGTTAAATTTAGGCTTAAATTTCTTATGTTTCCTAGAACTTTATAATGCAGAACAAACTTCTTAAGGATGTACCGTGGTGAATTACTGAAGCAAAGACCTGGCATGCTATAATACTGTATTAGCTGAAGATTTTACTGCCTAGACAATTTCCCATCAACAGCTTTTGATAGCATTACCATTACTTATTTTCATTGAGAAATAAATATACAGAATAAAATGTTGTTATAAAACTTTTTTCAAAGGGGAGCTTATCCCCAAATTATCGAACCCTGGCAATTATGTCTGGGACTTCAACATCTAAATCATTTGCATCTGTACATGTTAATGAAAGGATCAATTTATTTTCAGTCACGGAAACTGTGACCTTCCCAACATTATGTACAAGTTCAAGAAGAGTCAAAGGCATCCTCTCCTGCATTCTTTTCTTGGGCAAAAATTCTGCATACAGGAGGCTCTTTCCATACATAATCATGTTAACCTGAAACACAAGACCAGAGACTGATCAGTTATTTAACAGGTGGCACCTAAAGAACTGCCACTAGTTAGAAGTGGGATGGTAGTTCGTTATTTAAGATATTTAAGAAAACTTGCATTTTCAGCAGAGAAAAATGACTGAATATGCAAAATTTGTTTCCCAAAGTATAGCATATGATTGTTCATTGAATCAAATTACTTCAAGCAGGCAATTAGTTTTATATACAGCATTCAGAGGAACATTTTAATCTAAAAGAATGCCATCGATGATTCAATTGGTAAATGTTTGAATTTAAAGAGGCGGATAGAGAACTAGGTTTTGGCATGTCTCTGCAGATTCTCAATAATCTATTTAGTGCGTCAATTTTGCTCCATAAGAATCTTGTACATAGCCAACATATTAATTCAACCAATAATCAACATGAATGGGGCATCTAATCCATGTTAACTGGTTTGGAGATGTAAGTGTGGTCACAATCAGGTTTAAAATAAAATTTTTCAGACTTTGTTTAAGCTATTTGAACTTTCAACCATGGAACAGCAATTAGCTCGCAATTCACAATGGTTGTCAAACAAAGCAACCAAATTTTTTCCCAAAAGTGTATAGGATAAGACATTGTTATTTTCAATAAATTTGATTCATCGTGGCTGTGAAGAAATCAAGAATTGTTCAAAAGGCATACAAAGTAAGCTTTAAAAATACTGATATTGTTTTGGCATTAATGAATTCAATAGATTTGTTTAAAAGCTTTATGTGAAGTGGTCTGGTTACAAAAGTCCCAAGCAGTAGATAATTGTTGCCAGTTCAAGGGGAAAAGAATAAATTCATTATGTTGACATCTAAGTCTGAAGTAAGCTATACAAAGTAATGCAAGCGTCAGAAAAACAAGAGTTCTCTGTGTTCAAGTTTGTAGCTATGCTCGGTCTTCATAATTAACATTTTAGCCCTTGACATGTATGCAATGATAAATGCCAATAATGTTCTTCACGTTGACTCCAAAAAAGAAAATTATTGAATTTGTAAAAACTTGAAATTTTGGCTCCAATTGTAAAGTTCTCCCTCCATAAGTTCAGGTCGGCCTGTCCCTTTGGTCACACCCATTCGGCCTCAAAAGACACTATATATACACCATTTCGACCTCCATGAAGAAAAAACTCAGACTTTCTGTGGCAAGCGAATAGGACTCTCTGAAGCAAGCGCATAAGTCTTTCTGTGGCAAATGAAGAAGTCAAATCTGAGGCAAGTAAAGAAGATGAATCTAAGGCATATAATAGGATGAACCTGCGGCAAAGTTTCCGAGTTTATCTGGAGCATAACAGAGTTTTCTTGAGAGAAGAGGGACGGACTTCAGCCCTAACAAAGAAGAATAGACCGAGTTTAATTGGGCATCTTGGTGACTTGATCTCAGGGCAGTGGGCCAGGTTTGACCTATCTTTACTATTGGTCAGTTTCACCTTGTATATGACTTCATGTATCTTTGTTGAACTTAATAATTTCTCTAAGAAGAAGGGTTGCTGGGGTTTTCCCCCATGTAGGTTTTCCCAGTGTAAATTATTGTGTTCTTGTGTGGCTGTCACTTTATGATCCTATTGCCATTTTTGTTTTTTTTACTGTTGAGATTCTTTGTGCAATTACTTTATGATGAATAATAAATGTAAGAAAAGATTAACCTAAGATAAGATCACAAGTAATTGTCTGTTGAGAGGATCCTTTAAAAATCAACATGGTATTAGAGCTATGTTGCAGGAAAAATTGCCCCTAGGTCTGTTTCAGCCAGGAAACGAAACAGAAACGCGTACTGTATGGCCTGGGAACGAGTTTCCGGCCTGGGGAAGCGTGGCCAGTATGGCCGGAAACGAGTTTCCAGGCCGTACAACAGAGTTTCCACTTCACATTGCAATTTTTTTTGTTTTTTGTTTTTTATGTTTTCAGTTCTAATTTTTTATTGGGCAAATAAAATATCTTGTGGGTGCTTCTAGGTGCCTCTCTCAAGTTATAAAAGGACTCTCGCCTCATTCCCTCATCACACAATTGAGCAAGTAGTTTCTCTTGGAGACAGACGATTTTAGCAAAGGAGAAAAGAGGAAGAGAGCAGTGGTCTTTTGTCTTTATAGTTCTTGCAGCCTCATAGTCTTTATTGTACTTGCAACCTCACATATATAATAAAGGCTGATTTTGAGATTTGAAAATATAATAAAGGTTGATTTTGGATATTCCAATATTGCTATTTTCAATATGTGATCATTCATGATTACATGTGATGCAAATTTAATCATAATGTTTAAACTTTAAATGTAATAAATTATAATGTATTATGTATGCTTTATGATTGCACATAACATTTCTTAAATGTCCTAAATTCTAATATATATATATATATATATATATAGCGTTTCCCCATTTCCAAAATTTGGGGGGGTCACGTTTCGTACCTGTGCCCATTTCAGAAACTCATACCTGTTTCCCCGTTTCCAAACTTTGGGGGGGTCACGTTTCGTATCCATGCCCATTTCAGAAACTCGAACCTGTTTCCCCGTTTCATGCAACTTAGTATCAGAGCCATTGGGTGAAAGACCAGCCTTGTCAGTTAGCCTGTTTTGATAGAATGACAAAGGAGTAGACCAAGAAGCCCTAGTCTAACATTAAAGTAGTGAAAAAGCTCCTCAAGATTATATTACAATAGGCCGAAGGTCTACTATGAAACGAGTGCTTGTTTGCGAAAGGAATAACATATACATCAAAATATGTTCATGCATTTGGGGTCTGAAGTTCTGATCTTCCAAGTCAAATTCAAGGGCGTATGTCTGGTGTGAAGAAGGGAGTTCTGTTTAAGGTATAAGAAGAGCCCTATGTCATAACTAGACGGAATCTAACCTCATCTCAGGTAGGCTGAAAATCTCAGAAGCAAATTGCAGGTAGGCTGAAAATCTCAGAAGATAGTTGCAGGGGGCTGAAAATCTCAGAAACCAGTTACAGGGGACCAAAAATCTCAGAAACCAGTTACAGAATCCAAGATACCTCAGGAGATCTGAGGATACTTTGGTCAAAGTGCAGAAGACCTCAGGCCTAATAACAGAAGGCTAAATGAATTTTTAAATTATCTCAGAAAACCTCGAAGCAATTGCTTTGGTGTATAATTCCTTTGTGACTTGATTGACGTTTCTTAAGGCAGAACCATTGGAATGCATATTGTTTCAAGAAGAAATCCTAAGCATAAACTTAATTTTGCATTAAGTCCCTATGACTAAAGCCAATGAGACTCAGAAAGCAACCTAAAGGAAACCTGAAACGAATTCAGAGCGGTGAGATCTACTCGACCTGTGGAAGACACTGTATTCAAAAGAAGTGATTAATCTGTTGAACAAGATTTGAGAAGGACTGATACCTTAAAGTATCGAAGATCTAAGAAAGCATTTGTTAGACAAGGGGGCCAGCAAACAAAAGGTATGATCTCAAAACCAAGATGCATTGCAAGATATATATTATTGCCCTCAGAAATTTGAAGTCAAAGTTCTTCTGGCAACATTTGATGATCACTTGTCCAAGGATCAAGTATAGGTCTGATGGAGAATAGGTATAGGTATAGGTATAGGTATAGGTATAGGAAACTCATACCTCTAGTATCTTGAAGGATGAAAAATTTTCAGTACAAAAATACATTAGAGGATTATGTCAATGTTCTGGAAACATTGCCCTACAAATCATATGCAACTATGAAAGGAATCCTTAAAGAACCATTTGTGTAGCATATAGGCCATTGTTGGTGCATTAAGTATGATATGGGTGACCTGAATGTCTGCAATAAAGTGATGATCAAAGGACATAGTCTGTCAAGCATCATGAATCCGAGTTGAATTAAGGCTTTGTATAGAACTGAGTAAGAGACATTTCCTCAAGACACCTCTGTGGAAATATCATCGCTCTTAAGATATATGATCTCTGACGTTCCTTTCTGAAAGGGGAAGTCATGAAATTCATTTGCAAGAAGCCATTCAACTCTTGAGATATTTGGTTCTTAAATCTAAAGCAAATCTCTTGCTATGATTCGAAAGCTCAAGGGCTGATCGTTTTAAAGGAGGCATACAAAATTTTATGGTCTTGAAGATTCTTGGATATGGAAAGGTTGCTACTGATGTTGCTACTATTACCAGAAATTTAGAATTTTGGGGCTCATCATGAATAAGACGCCAAGTTCCTCTTTAAGACTGAAGAACAAAGTCATCTTAAGAAAAATGAGTTATTTGCAGAATCTTAGTATTATCACTGACAGGCTACTTGGGTTGAAAGGATAAGAATAATGTTTAGCTAAGAATATTAGAATAGTAACCAAGTATGCTGTGGGATCCCTGATCTTGATTGTTTGCCAAAAACATGGGGATTTTATGATACTGGAATCTGACTTGAAAGAGGTGCAAAATGAATCTATGTAAATCTAGGGTTTGGAAGACTGAATGAAAGTCTTGGATGTGAATAATTCTAGGGTTTTTACACAATTGGATATCTAGGGTTTGTAAACTCTAGTAGACAATAAGGGTTTAGGGTTTATGGACAAAGCCCTAAGATTGGATTTATATCAACGTTTCTGCAAAAGAAGAAACCCTAACTCTTGTAAGAAAGGAATGCCATCATAATGATGTGGGTGAAGCTGATGAAGTTGTAGATGGATGCAAAAAGACCAAAGATCAAGAGGGAGCTGACATTCTTCTCAAAAGATAAGTATTTTATATCTCTCTTCTTTGATTGCTACTATTGTTGTTGTTTTACTATTAGTTAGTCTCTTGTCTTTGAATCCTTTGCTTGGTTGTAATTGTTCTTCCTTGGCCTCCTAGTGAGGATTGCATGTACATAATGAAGGTTTCCTGTTGGAGAATTAAGATTAAAGTTTGATTCTTCTTCTTGATAATTACTTGTGAATGTTATATTTTTCCTTATTATTTGTTATGTCTTTTTCATCAACCAATTATACATATGTTCAATCCTCCAGCCTCCAGGAAAACAAAGACAAGAGACACAACCCACAAGGGGAAAACACAACAATCCTTCTCTTACAGAATCAGATCAAAGTGAGATATCGAAGACCAAGTCAAAAAATGTCACCAAGAAACCAAATCCAACCCTCTTGCAAGTCACCTCCAGGAGACAAAGTCTACACTGATCAAATTGTTCCAATTTTGGTTTCCAGCATTGTAGGATCCAACCTACAGGAGGCTGCTACCTCAATTTTCTGCAAGCTGCAACATGCAAGGAAGCTCCAACTCCCATATGTTTTCTGTAGGCTACAACCCACAGGAGGCTCCTACCTCAACCAACTCCAACTGGATATTTATCAAGCCACAATTTGAAAGGAAACTACCATCCCCTGATGCAAACAAGAAACAACAATGTGCTGGTTTACTTGGTCCTAAATTTTGTATGTCTCCCTCTTCATTTCTGCCTGTTCTTCCCTTCAAATCTGCATCACATCAGCTCCGTATGTGCCAGGAAACTAATGCATAATAGTTCTATCAGCTCTCTCACATTCTCCCATTCTCTAACATCTATATCTTCCAAAATCACATCTTTTATAGAAATAGTTTGTTGGCTGTTTGTATCCCACATAGGAATATGAAGTGAATAGGCTTGACTTTTTGCCTTCCACTCATTTGTTTCCAAACTCTTCAGATCTTGAATATTGGAACACAAAAATGAATAATCCATCCAATATTAATTGCAGCCATATGTAATGACTAAATGCATCAATCTAATGCCAACAACAAATAACAATATTTATCCTTAATGCATCACAACAATCTTTGCAACATATTTGCCTTTGCCTTGGAGTCTTGCCTTTGCATCACAACAATTAAGCTTAATTAACAATTTCATGTCACAAATTCTTCATTAAACAATCCCTGCAACATTATCCAAGCATCAAGCCATCAACATACCATCAAGGTATTTGTTGCTCCTTTGCTTGTTGTTGTTGTTCTGCTCCTTTGCTTACTGTTCTTGTGTTGTTCCAATCAATGACAATATTGCCAACAATTCGGACCTGTAACAAGAGGGGCCAAAAAATGGTCTGCAACTGCTTCAATGATTTCGTCCTATCTCACTAAGATTCTTCCACATGTGCAAGCTCCTCTCTCTCCTTTGTGGTCTATTTCTTCTTCATTAGGTTCAAAAGATGATTATATTAATTGATGGATGAATGTCCTCTAAAATGGTCAAACTTGCCTCTTATATATAGTTGTCCAAGAGGTCGAAGAGGTGTCTTTGGATGGCTAGGTCGACTTATCCAAGGAGGGCTGATTTGTTTATTTGGTGGACTTATGACTCAATATAAAAATTCAAGTTCTTTTTCTTTTCAATGTCCAAATGGGACATGACTCAAATACATTTTCTTTTGACCCTTTTTGACTCTCTAAGCATGAAGAAAATCCTTTGACAAAAACATAATAAATATAAATAAATACATTAATGATAATTTTCTCATTATGAAGAACGAAACTAGTTACATTCTCCAACACTCCCTCTTACCTAGGGAGGTATTCATAATGACTCAATAGGATATCCTCAAGTTGACATATTCATATAGGAGAGGATCTAGATTGATAAGCATCAATGGTGATAACATCATCATAACCAACATTGTCACATTACCAAGGCCTTGACAGGTAAGCTCTATCTCTCCACTAGATCAAAGCACAATGCTAGGAAGCATTCCATAGGACACCATAATCTCTCAGGCACAAACTCCATCTAGGATCACCATAGTATGTCTTCCACAGGGCTATTTTCCTTAAGGAAATGTCAGTCCACCAAACCATTCTTTATCCAAGTCCATGTACTTGACATAGGGTGTTAATCCTAATCTGTCACATGACTCAAGAATGTTCATCCAAGATGCTTATCCAATCCACCATTCTCTTTATCCATGTCCATGTACTTGACTTACAATTGTCACAGTACACAACACAAGGAGAACTATGTGTCCAACATCACTCCCTCTCATCTTGGGAGGAGAAATCCATCCTTCCTCTCAAACAGTGAGGAGATATCTACAAGCCCAAGCTTGTGTCGGAAGTACTCATCTCTTACATCAACTACCTGTTCTTATGTTGAGATCTGTTGTAGTTTCTTGTCTCCTATCTACACCATACTCTCGAATCATAAAGTGCTTCAACCCCTCATAGAAACATACAACTTTGATCAAGGTATCATGGTCGAATCCAACACATCATTAAACAATCCATCAAGCATTTTACGGAGCCAAAACTACTTCATAGCTAATTGCCAAGTCTTCTGCTTCTTCTAGAGCAATAGAAAACTGCTTCAAATCCAAGCATAAACAACTACCAATAATACCTTTTGCTCATTATCAACACTGTTAGCCCAAACAATGCAACCATGAATCAAATGTATCATGGAACAAATCAACTATCGGTACAATGATAAATCAACAAGATCACAACTTCTCGACTTCTTCAAACTTTTGGAGGATCTTGATCACATGCTTCTTTTGATCAAGAAAGATTCCATTAGTTTTCTCCCAAACCTCAGGTTTTTAAGTAGTAGTGTATCACGCTATGATTCTTTATGTCAAATTCTGCTTCTAGTTCCCTCTGAAGGCAATACCTTTTCTCTTATCAGGATCCTCTTCCTCTTATTGGTAGAACCTACTTGCTTTTATGCTACCATATCTTGTATACTAGATTTTGACAAGTAATCTTAAATTGCTTGCTCCTTTTGAACTTGGTTCTACACATAGGGAAAGTTCTCATGTTTTGCTTCTTTCTTCTAGTTCTTTCATCTACTGTCAACACCTAGGCAACCCTTGTTATCAACCTGCAAACCTCACTAGGAGGCCATTGGAGAACAAACACAATACATAGACAAGAGATTATCAAAGATAAGGACAACAATAATAGAGATATAAAATACTTATCTTTTGAGAAGAGAATCAACTCCCTCTTAGTCTTGTATTATCCTTGTTCTTATATCAGCTTGATGTCATTTATGTTAATTCCAAGAACTAGGGCTACTTTTTGTTAGTAGAAACGATCAGTCCTAGAGTTTGTCCCTAAGGTTTCTTAATTCAAACCTTTGCTAGGGTTTACAAACCCTAGATGCTTCAACATCCAAAGTCTTCAAGACCTGTCATACTTCAAGTTTGAAAATTCTACAAATATACAAATGTGTTAGTTGCAAACCCTATAAATGCTATTAACAAGCCTTCAATATGTGAGATGCGGTTCATTTCAGGAACCTAGTCTTTATATGCAAGGAAAGACTTTAAATGCTAGCATATCAACGATTTCTAATATATTTACACAAACCTCTTTTATAATACATTACTATCTTTCAAGATCGTTAGCATGTTCTTCGTGTGATTTCACCATGACCTAAAGACTTAGCATTATTTGTAATATAGTTGACATAGGTCATCAGTTGCAAATGAACAAAAAGTTATACGTATCTCTTTTAACCTTACATGTCCATATTTATAGGGATCTAGTTCTTTTGCAACAGAGATTATCATCTTTCTTCAATAGAGGTGCCTCAAACCTTCAATCTAGGATACAAACCACAAAAATTTCTTTGGGCTGCTAAAAAGACATATGTTCACAACAGAGTTAGACTTCTCATCAAGGTAGCTCAAGTCAACTTTCCAATTCTGTTCAATACTTGTCCATAAGTTGTCATATGTTTGTCTTTCATACTTCCTTAGGAATTTCTTGTAATACTACATAAACGAACTATCCCTCTTCCACATGAATGTTATTCGAGCTGCTTCAGAAGTGTCTTATTTAGTCATAGTAGAAGGTACTATAGACCTTCATGTTATCCATATAGAGTAGCATAATTTCCATAGTCCCTCGCATGAGCCAAGGGTGCAATCCTCCACATAAGCAAGTGATATTTGTTTCAAAGATACAGACTTCAGACTTGTTACCTTTCATGATCAGACTTGGATATTTTATCACAAAATGAGGCTTGATATTGCTTGTGTTTCCACAAGCTTCATATACCTTCGATTTCCTAGGATCATAGGGAGATAAAAATATTGTTTCTATGCTTCAAAAATTCCACAGAGATATAGCTTCAAATTTCGCCTTTTCTCTATGCCTTTAGACTTTGTGCCTTTTTCTACACTTCACACCTTTATGTCTTTACTTCTGATTAACCCTCAAATTTTCGTTAGCGAGTAGCTTTGTCTTTTATTTCATGTTAGATGTATGTGTGTTGATGGGCATTAACTAAGAGATGCGAGTTTACTATATATAGTTTTTCTCCACATATGAATGGGTACTTCTCCATATGATTTAGATCACAGGTCTCATCACCACAAGTTTGGATATTTTGTGCCACAAGAGCCACAAGTACTTCATTTACTGCTACGAGATAATTCAGACCTTCATAATAGAAGTCTGAGACTTCTCTTCTAGATCTTGACCTAGACTTCTCGAGGCTTGGCCTATTAATCACCTTCAAGCAGCAAAGCAAATTTCGGATGGCAATAAATTTGGACTAGGGTACAAATCTCAAACCTTCTTAAGTACCCTCTGATTCGGACTTGGAGCAGACTCTTCCACGAAACTTCAAACTCCTACTTGGATCACAAAAGAATTCAAAATTATTTCTTCAAAACTAGCTCTAATACCATGTTGGAGAATCAAGATTAAAGTTTGATTCTTCTTCTTGACAATTACTTGTGAATGTCATATTTTTCCTTATTACTTATTAAGTCTTTTTCATCAAGCAATTATACATTGTTCAATCTTCCAAGAAAATAAATAGACAAGAGACACAAGAATTACGATGTTAGCCAAGGAAAAACTAACAAGGGGAAAACCCAACAATCCTTCTCTTATAGAATCAGATCAAAGTGAGATATCCAAGACCAAGACAAAAAACTGCCACCAAGTCACCAAATCCAACCCTCCTCCAAGTCACCTCCAAGAGGCAAAGTCTACGTCGATCAAACTATTCCAATTCTAGTCAAAGCTTTGAAATTTAGACCTGTAGCAAGATGGGCCGAAAAAACTGGTTTGCAACTACTTTAGAAATTTCATCCTATCTCACTGAGATTCTTCCACGTGTACAAGCTCCTCTCTATTGAAAATGTAACTATGTTCAGTCTTCATAATTCTCATTGTACTCATGTCATTATGTATATCTTATGTATCTATCGAAAGAAGAAAGAAAATTATTATTTTTCAAGCATGGTTTTTATGCTCCATTTAAGTTGTCATCAAGGTCAAGCATGAATTTTATGCTCCTAGGGTTTGTCAAGTCAATAAGAGATGTGTCATGAGTCAAGAGTGTCTTTGTCCTACATATAAGACCCGATCGGGCAATTTGTAATAAGAAAGTAGAATTATTTTTTAGTCAAAATTGTCAATATTGACCTCCAAGACCAAGTCGACTCTGCTAGTCCAAGTCGGCCTAGAAAGGTTGTTCAACCCCTTCAAAGGGTATAAATACAAGTGATTTCGACCTCATTAGTGTTGAAATATGTAACTAGGTTCGATCTTTATAATGACATATGTAATCATGATTTTATGTATTTAATGAAAAGAGAAAATAAATTTATTATTGTTATTCTTGAGGCATGGGTTTCATGCTCAACAGAGATTTATGTTAAGGTCAAGCACCCATTCAGTGCTTCTAGGGCTTTTCATTGAGTCTACAAGTCAATCGAGTCATTGTCATGTATGAAAGACTCTTTTGGGCACGTTACATATTGTAAAGAAAATTTATTTGAGTCAAAAGAAAGTCAAATGACCCTCCAAGACCTCATCATGGTGCAAAGATCAAGTCAGCCTACATGAAGGGGCAAGCGGACTTAAAGATACCAATTCGTACCCCTCAAAAGCCTATAAATAAGAATGAACTCATTCACGATTGGACACAATCTCAAGCAAGTTCGATCTCCTTAAGATAGCAGCTGGAAAAGGATGAAGAAAAAGAAGAAGAACAAATTCAAATTGTTGTACCTCCCTCTCTCTCTCTCTTTTGTTGGGGTTTCTACAGTTACTGGGCAAGACAGAATTATGAAGCTACATTTAGGTCGAAACTAATCTGCTGGAGAGGTCGAAGTTACAGTAAAATCAACTGGTCGATGTTGCAGAAGAATTTGTTGGATGTTGAAATTGTTGGATGTTGTAGTTGCTAAGGAATTGCTAGAAGGAAAGCTCGTCAAGGGACTTGGTCTTGGAGGGTCTTGGTCAAGGGTCAAAGGTCTTGGAATTCGTCAATTGAAGATTATATATGAAAAGAAGAATTCTTGTGGGTTTTCCTCTCAAGTGGAGAGGTTTTGGCCCTAGTTGATCGCCTATATCTTGTGTCCTTTTGTCTCACTATTCTTTATGGTTTGGTAGTTGTTTGATGAACAGAACACAATAATAATTAAGGTAAAAATGAATCTAATCAAGATAAGGAAAAATGCATCACAAGCAGTTATCAAGGTAAGAGAAATCACACAATCTAGCTGCCCTAGATTTCTCAACATGGTATCAGAGCTAAGGTGACAAGACAAGGAAAAGCAGCTAAAAGGACACTCAAAGGTCGAAGCACTAGAAGGACTATCAAAAAGAGTATCAAGAAAGATAAAAAAAACATTGACATCGTAGTATCGTACCATCAAAAAGCCATTCACAAGGACCAAGTACAAGTAAAGAAGACCTCAAAACCCTAGCTTATCAAAAGAAGTGTTTCTCACTTGAAGCATTGTTGGGAAGCTCGCACAACATCATCAGAGAAGATCTCAATGACCCTATCTAGAAGGACTACACATTGAAGCATCTTGAAGTCTCTACATTCAAGGGAAGCAAGAAGAGGTGTTGTCAACATCATCAAGGAATCAAGGTGATCTCTCTTTCTTTAAAGGGTCACTTTTGAAAGAAGACATCTTCTATTATCAACATCATCATCAAAATCAAGAACGCATCAAGTTGAAGATATTGTCATCTAGGAGCATCTTCACTTGACAAGTACCTTTATATTTATGACTAAATCTGCTATCAAAATGACTTCATTTTGCAAGGAAAGCAACATATTGGTTGGGTCATCAAACTTTCTTGCATGGAAGAAGAAGACAGATTTGATCCTCATAGAAAATGAAGTCGTTGAACATGTTAAGGGATCAATTACTAAGCCACCAAAGGAAGAAGCTCAAGCTCTAGAAAAGTATATGAAAGGGGAAGTAAGGGCTCAAAGGATTCTCACTAAATCCATCAAGGATCCCCTCATACCTTATGTATCAAAGTTGGAGACATCAAAAGAAATATATGATAAGTTAATAGAATTGTTCTCCGTAAGTATTGCAGGAGAAGTGATATCTTTGAGGAATGAGCTATACAAAATGAAGATCTCAAAGGAAGATAGAATAGCCCCATATTTTATGAAGGTATTAGAAATAAGAGACCAATTACAAGAGCTGGGAGAAATAATGACCGATAAAGAAATGACCACCATAATGCTCAATGCACTTCCAGAGGAATGGGGAAACTTCACATCTAGCATCTTTGGAAAGAGGGAAGCCACCCCATTCAGTGAACTCTGGTCATTGTGTAAAATTGAAGAAACCAGGTTGAAAGCAAAGAGTGACGTAGGACCATGAACAAGTTCAAGCATTTGGTTCCATGGCTAAGAGAAAAGGAAAGTTTGGAAAATCTGGTTCTCATAAAAAGAAGAAGAATATGTCAAAAGTCTAATGATATAGCTATTAGGAATATAAGCTAAGTTGCACGAAACAGGGAACGGGTACGAGTTTCGAAACGGGAAAGCGAACGAAACGTGACTCTCCCAATTTGAACGGGGGAAACACAAAATATTAATATATCATATATATATATATATATATATATATATATTGGAATTAAAGAAATATGTGCAATCATAAGCATATATGATACATTCTATTTATTACATTATGAATAAATTGTCAATTGTCAAATGCATAAACCTATAAGTCTCTAAATTTACATCTCATTTACTCATGAATGATCACATAATGAAAATAGAAATATCCAAAATCAGCCACGAGATATTTCTAATTTCTTGTCTCGTCCTTGATTGGGAGTCTCCTCCTGCATAGTCGAACGACCTTAGTGCTCTTGATTAAATACAAGTTTCATACCCTAGTACCCTACATTGTCTTCATTATTGGGAGTCTCCCCTGCATAGAGGGTTTGGTTCTCTTGATTAAATACAAGTTCCATACCCTAGTACATGATAAAATCCAATGGAAACATTGCAATCTCCCTAATCCTGAATTCCTGAAAAACAAATAAGTCTGCTGGATTTTGAGTGAGATCTAAAATTCTACTTTCTCCATATGAAATCCAATGAGGGCAAAACCACTCTCAAACATCTTGAGTCATTTCATGGTAATGTTAAAAATTTAAGTAAAAAGATGAAAATGAAAAATAAAGGAGAATATCACTTTTACTTTAAGAATTTAACATTACCATGAACTGCATATCAACACTAGGGCAAAAGTTCACTTTTATAACTTTAGACAGGCATCTAGAAGCAACTAGAAGTCACTAGGATAACCTAAAAATAAATTAGGAAACAAACTAAATTTAAAAAAAAAAAACACAAGTAAAACGATGAAACGTGAGTCGTATGGCCCTGAAACGTGTTTCAGGCCGTACTAGTCGCGCTTCAGTTTCGTGAAACGTGGCAATACGGCCTGAAACGCATTTCAGGGCCGTACCAAATGCATTTCAACATTTCGTACCCGTTTCCGTACGGAAACGTCCCCTTGCCCTATGTTTCCTACAACATAGAATATAAGAGAGACTGTTCAAAGTTCAAGAAGGGCAACAAGAGGAAAGAAAGAAATGAAGCTCATATCACCAAAGAAGTGGAAGAACTTGATGAGAAGAAATCCAAAGGGATAGATCTTCACTATTATGGCTTCTCCAATGCATAGCAAGGAGAAGTAGGAGATGAAAAGATCTCCACCACGACAATTAAGATGAGAAGTATTATGACGAGATGCATCTTAGTAGAAGATGGCATCATACTAGAAGCATACTATTAAAGCAAGAGCTCATGACATCATTAGAGAAGCTTGAAAGAATAATTGAAGTAGAAGTCTACAAAGATGTAGCAGTTATCATATAAAGGAAGTCGCTTTTGGCAACCACATTGAAATCGTATATAGTACATATGATTGAAAGAAAGTCAACTAGCATGATAAAAGGAATTCATCATACATCATCATCATGAGAACGAAGCATTTGCCGGATGAGGATAATCATGATCCATCCTTGGAATCTTCACTAGAAGGTTCACCTCTACTTGTAAGAAGCATCTCGTTGATCATTCCACTTTCTGTGGGATACATTGTTTAGAAGGATGATGGTATGGTGACAAAGGAGTGCAGTAGGTCAAGATGATTGAAGTATTGTCAATTAAGGAAAGGGAGCTGTTGAAGGAACTCTAGATGACCAAAAGGAGAAAAGAAGTATGTATATATAGTTATCTGCATACCTCTTTTCTCCTTTTCTACATATCAAAGTTGTGAAGTTGCATCGAAGTTGTGAAGCTGCATCGAAGTTGTGAAGTCGCAGCTAGGTCGAAGCTGTGAAAGGTCAAAACTGTGAATCTGTTGGAGATTTCGAAGTTACAGTAGAATCAGCTAGTCGATGTTGCAGAAGATTTTGTTGGGAAGAAGAATTTTCTGGATGTCGAAATTATAGTAGTTGCTAAGGAACTGCTAGAAGGAAAGCTCGTAAAGGGACTTGGTTTTGGTGGGTCTTGGTCAAGGGTCATAGGACTTGGAATTCATCAATTGAAGATTCTATAAGAAAAGAAGAATTCTTGTGGGTTTTCCTCTCAACTGGAGAGGTTTTGGCCCTAGTTAATCGCTTATATCCATTGTTGATAATATCGGCGATATTCGAAAATATCGCGATATTTTCGGCAAAATGATATATCGTCGAGAAAATATCGCGATATTTTCTGTTTTGAAAATATCGGCAAATATCGGAAAATATCGGCAAAATATCGCGATATTTTGAAAATATCGGCAAAATATCGGCTATATTTAAAAATTTGAAAAAATTATTTTTTATGCTTGCCGATATTTGCAGATATTTTGCCGATATTTTCGCCGATATTGCCGATAAGATATTTTCTGGACCCTCGCCGATATTTTCCCGATACCGATATTATCAACACTGGTTTTATGTATCTTGTTCTTTGCTCTATTTTCTGTTTCACGAGATGAAATATTTAATTAAGTGTAGGCTACAAAAGTAATTTGCTTTAGTATTCAGAAGAATAACTTGATGAATGTAATTTAAAAATCAAGCATGTTGAGTAGGTTCAGATTTGCTGCAGTAGGGGTTCCTTCGAGTCTAGGAATTTTCACACCTCTAAGTGATTACATTAGCTCCTCTAGCCTCTGCGCCACCCCTTCTGAAGCTATGTTGTATCTCCCTGATGCTGCACTACCTCTCTTCTATGTATTCTCGGCCTTGGATTGAAGTCCCTCTGCCGAATTGCCCCTTTGCTAGAGATCTCCTCAATCGATTTTCCTGTTGAGAACTTCACACTTCCAAAAATCAATTTTCTCTATCTCTCTGTGTGTCTCCTCCAATTGACCCCAAGCCTCCATCTATACTTTTTCTGTTGAGAAATCAACGACCGTGATCTAATCTCTAATCAATGATTAAGATTAAATTAGACTTGATCCTTGTCTCTTAGAAGCTTCTCACCTATATTTTCATTAATACCCATTAATATTTTAATTTTCCTAAGTTTAGACTTAAGAACCCCATTAAAAATATAAATTATTTTAACAAAATACAATCCGTGTGGAATTTCTTCAAACGATTTCCGGGTGTTGGAGATCTCATGTGTTCTAGCCCCTCCACAAAATTTCGGAGCTAGAACACATCTGATGCTACACAAAAATCAACACTCCCTCTTAGCGAGGAATGTGCTCTAGCTACTTCCCAACAGTGGTATCACACTGATTCATGGCATCGGTCCTTTGCGCTATTGATGCTTGGCCTGCTGCCCCTCATCTACTTCACTACTACAATCTGTACTGTTGCCCATGACACTGCCACTGTCACTGCTGCATCTGTACTGCAACTCCCTCTCAATATGTTGCATCATGGTGCCCATAACACTGCCACTGCTAACCACTGCACTGCAACTCAGTTTCTGAGAAGTAAGCAATTGAAAAGCCACCCAAAAGCTGACATGCTGGTCAGTCTAGATGTCCCTGGACGTTGAAGCTACTTCTGCTACTAATCTATGCTGACCCTCTGATGCTATTGCGCTACTGTTTTATCTGCTCTATGCCTCCCGCATTACTGCAACACTCCACTGCGCTGCTTCAGAGTTTGGCACTCTAGCTCTGCCACTGTTGCTCCATCATCCCTTGCACCAACTCTCGTCATTATTGTAATGTCATTAAGGGCTCTCATAGCCGTATGTGATCCAAGAGTTTGGGCACCTCAAGGATCCTGCCCTGTCTGTAGTCCTCTCGACTACAGCTCAATATTGCCCCACCTCTTCTCTAGAGGTGCATGAGCACTCATGGCGCAATCATCATCGTCCTCTTTGTCAGCTTGTGTTGGAGCAGCCTTTGATTCAAACTTCTCTTCTTTGCACTTCTTCTAAGGGCACCGCGTGGCGAAATTACACATTTATCCACATTTGAAGCATCTGACTTTTGATATGTCCTTCTTCTTCGTTTCTACTGGCCTTGCTCTCTCGTTGATGCAAGATCTGCATCCTCCTCTTCGTCCTCCTTGATTCTAATCCCTTTGCTACTACTTCCCGCCTTGGTCAACCATCTGATCTCTTCCCGTCGAAGCGCTGCACACATCCCCTCCCAACTGGGAAGAGAAGCCCTGCTGAAGATGCTTTAGACAAAGGCTTCCCAGTCTTTAGTGACTGCATTCAGGGTAAGCCTGACCATAAATTTAGGATCTGGTGTAGATCCTACATAAGTTAGTTGGTCACTAACTTATGTATCTGAAACTATCTCAGTTGACTCTCAAGCAACATCTTCTGTTGAACGGAAGTAGCTTTGTACAACGTGGTCAAGGCCTCCCACATTTCCCTTGCTGTGCCCTTCTCAACAATATGTGGGATCATATGATCCTTGACGCCGTCCAAGATCATGCACTTTGCTTTTGCCTGAGCCTCCTCGTACTTCTTGAGAGGATCACATCAACCATAACAACGACTGTCCTCAAAGCATAATCCTTCATGAAATTTTTATCCAAAACTGCCAGGATCCTGGCCTTCTAGATGATGAAGTTGGATGCTCCATCCAACCTTTCTTGATCCGTCAGTCCGTTAACGACCATCTCTGTTCAAATAAATGTCAAACTAGTTCTCTTCTCCCTCTTTTTCTGTTGCCCTAACAAAACTCGGATTTGGATTTCTTTGGCCCTAGAAATCCTCTAAGGAACAAGCTCCCTCAGAATTTTGATTTTCTTCACAGAAATCCTTCTGCCAATCATTGTCGAACCAACCCTCCTTGATCTCTCTTTGATACTGCTCAACACTAGATCTAGATTTCTTGGCAAGAAATCTTGTGAGGAACTGATTCCCTCTACTTTTCTTATGCCCCACTAGGTACTGTTTTGCACCAACAGAATCAGCGCCCCACTAGCAACTCCAGATGAAATCTGTGATGCACCTCTAGCCACAACAACCGAAAAAATGAGACTCAACAGTCTCTGCGCTGGCACAGTAACCACTGCGCTACCCTCTGCAGCAACAATGTCACCCAATCAGGCTGACGCAGGCTCTTCATGAGCCTCCCGTGGTGATTGCGTCACCCCTCCTCTACTCTCTCGACCAAAAACTGTGTTGTCTCTTAGTACAACTGCCTTGACACAAAGTTTCCTCTGCCCTTTCACCGATGGCTTCAATCCTCCTTGATCTACAATCGCTCTGATACCATGTGAAAATTTTTGAATTGAACAAGTAGGAAATCCTATTGCAGTGAACTTACTTGAATTACCTACTTGTGTTCTTCATTTAACAAGTTATTTTCAGAAATATTAATGCAAATACGTTGCAACCTACACCAATATACAGATCAAGTACTAAAAATAAATGAGACAATCACACAAAGGACACACTTATTTTGGACTAAACGTCCCCGAAAAAACCCAATGCGAGAAAACCGGTGCAACATATATGAGGGTTTTATTATTTAGCAGATTTCAAAATACAACTAGGGTGCCAAATCTGGCTCACCCAACAGAGAATAAACTCGACAGAAATACCTCTATTAGGAGACAAATATTTTGGCGAATCCAGCAACTAGATGAACAAACCCCACAGGTGACTGCGCTGTCCCTAGTGTTGTGCAATGATGAATGCTACAAGCTCTGCGCTGGAACTGCGTCACCTCCTCTAAGAGTTGCGTCACCCTCCCAGTGAGCCTTCCCGGGTTAGAAATCGATATGCTGAATTGCTGCTTGATCTGCCTCACAGAAACCCCAGCGCTGCCTCTAAGTGACTGCATCGGTTCCTGTAGCCTTTGCATCGCCCCTTCTGGAGCTGCTCTGCCTCTCTCTGGTGCTGCATTGCCTCTTTGCTATGTATTCTCAGCCTTGGACTAAAGTCCCTCTACTGAACTGCCCCTCTTTACTAGAGATCTCCTCAATCAATTTTCCTCCTGAGAACTTTTCACTTCAGAAAATCGATTTTCTCCATCTCTTTGTGTGTCTCCTCCAACTGACCCTAAGCCTCCATTTATACTTTTACTGTTGAGAAATCAATGACCGTGATCTAATCTCTAATCAACAGCTAAGATTAAATTAGATGTGATCCTTGTCTCTTAAAAGCTTCTCATCCATATTTTCATTAATACCCATTAATATTTTAATTTTCCTAAGTTTAGACTTAGGAACCCCATTAAAAATATTAATTTTTTTAATAAAATACAATCTGGGTAGAATTTCTCCAAAATATTTATGGGTCCTGGAGAATCATGTGTTCCAGTTCCTCTACAAAATTTCGGAGCTAGAGCACATCCGATGCTACCCAAAAATCAATAGAATGGAGCTATAGGACTCTTGGGGATGAGAGACCTCTGACCGATAGGATGTTGAGACACAGGATCTCCCCTAGTCAGAGTATGCCCCAGTTAGTGTCCTGCTCACTCTGTGGGATAACCTCTCCCATCTGGCCAATGGGTTGAGGGACTTGGGATAAAGTGTGATCCCTACCCCTTATAATAGGTGGATCTCACCCAAGTTGGTGGATGCAAGTGTTCTACCATTTGAGTCTTTAAGGTTAAGATGG
This sequence comes from Pinus taeda, assembly GCA_000404065.3. Taxonomy (NCBI): domain Eukaryota; kingdom Viridiplantae; phylum Streptophyta; class Pinopsida; order Pinales; family Pinaceae; genus Pinus; species Pinus taeda. Next base: position 40,870 of record APFE030107316.1, on the reverse strand, counting down.
ATGATCAGGGACAATAGGGCAGAGTGTGATTGTTACCTCTGGTAAGTTGATCTCACCTATTGTCAGGGACTTTGGGATAGAGTGTGATCCCTTTGCATTGGGGTAGGTTGATCTCGCCCATTGTCTTTGGTTCTGGGTGGTAGCCATGGCTCCCTGATGATGATGATGACGATTTCGGGTGGTAGGAGAGTCTCCCTGATGGTGATAGAGGTAGGGTGGTAGATGGAGTTCCCTTGCAACATTTCTTTTTCTTTAGATTCAATAATGTTCAACATGAGATGAGTTGAGAAAATCAAAGACGGTACATGATGGCATGATGACTAATGGTCTGATATTGGCAGATGGAATTCTCCCTATTTGAGAGGGAGTGTTAAGTTGTGAAACTAGGGCCAAATTCCACTTTGGATAGCTCATTTGATGAAGATAATCATTGGATTGAATTCCTCTTTTTGAGAGGACCAAAATTGGTTTTTGAAGCATTCAATTCAGATAAGGAAAAGTGAATATTTGAGGTCCAGCCCACAAATACAAAATTATCAAAAGCCGACCTTGGGTGAAATGGCACATCTCATGGACAAAATGACACCCCTCAAGTTTCATATAAATACAAGGGCCCTCTTGCCTCATTTGGACATCACACAACACACATTCTTCTTCTCTCTTCAATTCTTTGATTCATACAGGTTAAAGGTAGCTGTATTCTTCTTCACATGTGCGAGGGTTTGGAGGCATCTTTGACATCTCTCTTTGGCATCTTTGACTTTTGATGATCAAGCATATGGTTTAGCTTGGTTTTCTTGGGTTTTGGATCTGATTAAGGAGGTCGACTTCAGCGAGGAAGGAAGGGCGAAAATCTGAAGTAGCCAGACCACCTTTGACCAGAATTGACTTTTCTGTAGTTGAAGTTTGACTAGCATTGACTAAGGTCAAAAGGAGACTTTTGACTTCGATTTTTTTGGAGACAGTTTGTCCCATCAGGCTGCATTTTCGGGCTCCAAAATCGAGACATTTTGAGGAGTTTGACTGTTGTTGCCACAAAAGTTGTACTTTTTCTCTCCCCATTGACCAAGTGGGACCGAAGATTTTGGATTTGTTTTGATTGATCCTTGACCAACAAAAGAGACCATATTGATTGGGCTTTGACCAAATTAAATTGAAGCATATTTGACCATGATTGACTGATGTTAACTTCATTGGTTAGGGCAGTCAACCACTGTTGACTTTTTGCAGATTCAACAGTTGACCAAATTTGACTCTTTCTCATCATTTTGACATTGGTATATTGATTTGACATAATATTGATTGAATATTGTATATTGGTTTTGAATATTGGCTAGTCAAAGTTTGATTTTGACTCTTGGATGATGTACTCTCTCTCCTGCGTTATCACTCTAAAATTTCTCTAGAGTTGTTATGAAAGAAATAATAGAGGTAACCACAAACCTACTTTTGAGATCAGGATCTAGCCTTCCTAATGCTTAGAGAGGGTTCTCTCTTTATGATTTAACTTTTAGTTAATTGATTTTAGGCTAGTTATTTAAGCTTTGATTGGGTTTTGATTTTGATTTGGTGGTGGAATCATTGATCTAGATGGATAGAGGGATGTCTTTTACCATTGGGCTATGGGGTCAAGTGTCAAGAAAACAGGACTGAATCAAGTTCTAAAGATAGTGTTTATAGGGCAAGGTAGCTGAGTAAATTCAGATCTTTTAGGCTGGATGGTGAAGTGGTTTTCAATCGGGATGAAGGAGCAATTAAGGGTTCCTCAAACTAGATAATGAGGGAAATGGTAGGGGTAAATCGAAATTAGGGAGCAATGAAGGATTCCCTACTCTGGATATCAGAAGAAAACATTAAAATGATTAACTGTTCAAGACAAAGTGTACTTAAACAAATTCTGTAATAAATTTCCAGTTATTTCATTCAATTTTGATAACATGCAAGTTTGTGAAACACTTAAGAAAATAACAATTTGAGAAACAAAAAATACTTCACTGAAGTGGCTCGACATATGAATCCTGTAATGCAATGTTTTTATTACTCAGTCAATTCTGCTGACTTGAAAAATGGTACAATGAACCCTTAGGTTTCAGATCAATACAACTATAGAAATGTCAAGCAATCCACCCTCTATACTTAGAATTATGAAGTATTTATACAAAAACTTATTACAAAATATTCCGAACTGTTTTGGGAATTATTCTAGGAAAAAGAAATATCTTCATGCAAGAAGATAGAGACAGATATGTAGCTGCTGCAAGCTGTTCCTGTTTATTAGGCTCTGCTGTTAGATCTTTTGTTGCCTTTTCTCCTTTACTGTTTGTCTTCACGCTGACTTTACCTTTTAACTGATGCTCTTTCATCTGATACCCTTTGACTAGGCTGACCTGTTGCTTTTCTTTCACTTTTCTGTACCCACTTTTACCATGCAATTTCACAGTAAATCATTTAACTTTTCCCAAGTCTCTTTGTTTGGTAATTTAATATTTACCATTCTTTTGTAGACTTCATCTGCTTTTGTGTATTTTGCAAAGGTGGGCTTGTTCACAAAAATATGTTTTACCTCATGCTGGAGGTAAAATAGGTTCTCAAAGGTTTGGTACAGAATCTTTCCTGTAGGCATCCCTTTCATAGAAGAATTATTGTCTTGATCTCTTGCCACTTCTCTGGTTTTCTTGTTATAGTCTTCATGTGGCATTAATCTGTCATTTATTACCAAGGGATTTGGCAGACCTTTCTGCCTCAAAGCATCAAATTTAACGATGAACCTGCCTATAGCTAGCTCCATGGTTTGGCTTTTGTCCTCAAGCTGCATCATTAAGTTCCTCTTGGTGAGCACTTTCTTCACCTCTAGTATAGTGCCAGTCCTGTTAGCTATGTCCAGCTCCTGCAATTCATATTTATTTTTAGAGTTAAGGAATTGGATTATTTGAGGCTTCTTCTGGCATGTCTCCAAGTTCGGCCTTAACTCTCTGAATTGCTTCAGTAGCCTCTTTTACTAAATCATTTTGTTCAAAGATGACCAGTATAGAAGGCCAAATATCATTGATAGATTCAATGATATTGTTTGGCCCATAGCTGTTCTTTAGCTTGGGCAAGTGGCTCCTTCAATGTTAACTCTTCTTCCAAAATCTTTATCCTCTCAGTCAACCTATTTGACTTTTGTACTTCATTTTTGTGCATAATCTGAGCCGATTTCTTCTCATCCTCTAGACTTCTGATCCGTTCTTTAAGTCTATTTATTTTTGTGGTCTGAATGGACATGTCCTCCATGGCTTTGAATAGTTTACTTGCCTCATCACTTGGTTGAGCTACTGTTGTTATTGATTCTGTTGCTGATGTAGTTGCTGTTGCAACTGGAAGTGTTGTAGCTAGTGGAGCTGTTGGGGCCAATGAAGCTGCCAAAGTTGATGGAACTGCTATTGTAACTGATGGAATAACAGTGGAAGTAACTGTCTCAAGGCTGGCCTGTTTCAGCTATATCAAACCGTCCAATTCATTCTCCATTTCTTTCATTTGAGCATTCAGTTGAAGAATGAGTTCCATCATTTCCTCCTGCTGGGTTTGGCTTTCTAGGACCTCCTTGGTCTGTGGATGTTCTGAATGAGGCAGCTTCAGTTGTTTTTTCAAAGCAGCAATATCTTCATTTTTCTTCTTTATTTTTTTTGCAACCTTGACATCATTGGGATTATACACAATTTCAATCACCAAGTTTTCCAGTGACTTGATTCTATTATCCTTGGCTTGTGAGGATGCCTTTTCTAGCTTAAGCTATGCTGTGATGTTATCTAGTGAGCTTTGAAGTTTTTGCACAATCATTGCTTTGTTAGTCATGGTGGAATAAATCATTTCACTGACTTGTTTATCGAACTCAATTTGGTCAATAGGGTGAACATCGCTAGCCAAAACTTCAAACTCTATTTTCCTATAGTCCACTGATGATCCGGGCTGCTGGACTGTAGGCTGCATAAAAGTCATTTGCATCTTACTAGTCTTAATGTCAAAGGCTGACAGTAATCTATTCTGATTTGTAGGTGTTTGTTTGAAGTACTGGGCATAAGTTTCAGCCTTTAATGCCTCATTCCTCAACTTGATTTCCTTGTACTTCTTTTTTATCTCTCTTTATCCATTGGTTCGCTGGATGAAGAGACTTCAATGCTAAGCTGTTTTTCAATAAGTTGATTGTTTGAGGTAAAATGCTGATGAGTTTCCTCTGAAACTATTGGACCTTTACTCTTTCCAACCATTTTGTTAGTATCAGTGATTTCAACTATCTCAATGGTGTCTTCTTGCTCAGTTACATATTAAGCTTGGGCCTCTTCCTATAACTGATTTCAAATCTGTCATCTGTAGTGTTGATCACAGAGCTAGAATCTTCTTCCCTGGTTCTTTTTACATTTTTGTCCTCATTGGCTGGAGTCTGTAGAATAGGAGTAATACTCCTCTGTTCTTGTAGGGTTGGAACCTGCGGAAAGGAACTAGTATCAATATGCTTTTCCACATCTATTAAAGTATTCTCCAACCATTTTGACTGGTTGGCATATCTTTCAATGTCTGGCTTGGGCTCATATATGAAAGGACTTAACTTGAATTTGAGCCTTCGTTTGTTTATGACTCCATTAGGGCCATACTGCCACATGAAACTGCTTTTAAAGTTCATTTGTTGTAAGATTTTCTCTGCTTCTTGTCCTTCTTAGCTGACATGAAATTAAATTCATCAGAGTTTATGATTTGCCTGAAATATTCTAATGCAAATATCCTCATGGGGAGGTATTTGGGCAGCTTGTAGGGAGTGATTTGGCATCCATATATTCCGATTTCTGTGTGGTCCTGGTATAGATATCGATCTCTCACTCTATTGTTCTTAGCCAACTATAAAACTCTCTTAATTTCCTCATTGACCCTGCACTGATAGCTATTGGTTAGCATGCTTATCACTGGATGAACAAATGAATCAATGAACTCTTTATAACTAAAAACAGTGGAATATCTTTGGATCAATGGTGTCCAAAAGATGATAGATCTTGGATGGCCCTTGGTGTCTAACTTTTGGATATTGACTAGAAATTTATTTGACTGAAAGTATAAGAACATGTGAAACTTTGAAGACTCTCTCATTTGGCAATTTGATAAACTTTTCATGGATTCTGTCTACCAAAAACTGAGCAAAGTTGTAAACTGTAGTTGGAGGCTTCACTGGGCAAAAGATAGAAAGGAAAGCAAGAACAACCTCATCCACATGCTCATCAGTGGTGTATCCTAGAATGCAAGAGAGCATGGTTATAATTTGTTTGCGTCTCTCAGAGAAAATGATGGCAGGATATGGAGGACTATCTATAGGAGTATTGAGACTCCTCTATGATGAAAGTCCATCAGTGGTGTATCCTAGAATGCAAGAGAGCATGGTTATAATTTGTTTGCCTCTCTCAGAGAAAATGATGGTAGCATATGGAGGACTATCTGTAGGAGTATTGAGATTCCTCTATGATGAAAGTCTGAAAGATTTGAGCTTTCTTGGGAAGGTCTAGCTTTGTGTAGAGTTCAAGTAAAGCTTCAATGTAAAGTGGGGTTTCATTTGGGCGTGGCTGGATTTGCAGCATTTGATTTATTGACTCTGCAGTAATGGTGAATAAAACTTGTTGGTCAAGGGTGACTATGGCTATTTGACTTAGAACATAGCAAGCTTGGCAAAAGTGGATGATTTCTGGGAATAAGTGTACCTGTGGAAACAAGTACTCGGGCAAATTTGATTCCCATAGGTGAATGTCATCATTTTGGTTAAGGAATTTATCTTTACTCCAACAGTGGACTTTCAGTAGGTGGCTAGGGGAAGCAGTGTCTTTAATTTAAATTTCTCTGTCGGCTAATGGGAGGTGGTCAATATCCAAGTGAGGGGTTTGCAGGGGTCTTACATCCAAAGAGCTTTGGGAAGCCATAATTTGGTTTATTCAACTAAATGACTTTTTCTTTGGCTTTTAGGAGTAAGGTTAGAAGGCTTGGAATAGTGGGGAGGGTAATCACAGTGTGTAGAACATGGTTTTTGGACGCACAGTAAGGCTTTCTTGAGTTTAACAAGGCTTTTCAATTAATTTAATTAATTGACCTTTTAATATTTATTGTGCATAGCTCAAATTTATAGGATCGTTCTGGTTCTTTCAAGAATACGTGGAGAATGACGATTTGGTGCGCAAACATGGTTTTGTGGTAGCAGCAGAGTTTACTGAGGCTTCAGTTATGTATTCGCTGCTCCAATTTGGTGTTCGCAGCGTCTTCTGGTTGCAAAAGGTGGTTAAAAAGGTTGCACAGAGGTTCAAAGTTTTAGAATTGGTTAACAGAGGTTTGCAGCGAAAATGAGCGAAAAGAGCAAATGGGGGCGTTTTCGGCCTTTTAACCAACAATGGTTACATTTCGGCTTGAGATTTTGGCAAATGAACAATGGGTAGTTTTGTTTTATGCTGGGATGCGGTTTTAGGCTATATTGCACCACTTTTGGATGGAGGGTGGTATTTTTCGTGAGCACACGATATATCTCGGTGCTGCCACGTAGCGGAATAGTGTTCAACCAAAATCGCGAACCTCACGTGCTTTTGGACCGATAACTGTCGGATGGTGAAAGTGCACGATATTGATATGCACCGTTGGATTTGGAGGTGTGAGATCAAAGGGATATCGTGCGGTGAAGTTGGACGGAAGGAGTTGGGATGTGGTTGGCAGGGCTCGGGGTTTAATTATAATGAAATGTGACTAATTAAAAGGTAATCACGAGATTTTAAATATAAGCAATGGGTTAATAAAGGTGGGGACCATGGGTTTATATGGCGGAGGGTTTTAACTACACACCAAGGTTTGGTGAGTTAAAAGGGTGTCGGGGAATTATAACGTGGGGGATGCTAAATACATAAAGCGGGGGTATAGTTTCGGAAATAACTTACGATAAAAGGGGTTTTTTAGGTTTTTTAAAGGGAAAAGGGGAAATTAATAAAGGGGGAATCTATTATTTGTGATGGGAATGCGTTTCACACTAGGGAAAGGGGTTTTGGGAAGGGGGAATAATTTTTGCAGGGTAATGTCTAGGGAAATGTGTGAAACAAAAGGATAAAAGGTCAAAATGAGGGGAAAGGGTTTGTACAAGTAATGAAGGGATAATGAGGGGGAATCAATAAAGTTAGTATGTGGGGGTCTAGTGAAATGAGGGGAAATTAGTTAATAAACTTTAGTGAATATTTTTTCTTTTTTACAATTCCTTTTACACATGAAACATAGGATTAAGCATGATGAATATGCTTTTTGACTTAGCAACCTTGTGCACTTGCAAAACTTCTTCTACCTACCCTTGATTTACCCTAGCATTTTCTCTTTGTTCATTGAGTGCATCTGAGGTTGCTAACCCTTTATTTCTGTTATGCTCTTTAACCTGCAAGACGATACCAGAATACCAAATATGCGAAGCAATATACCCAGAACATAGAATAGCGAGTAAAAAGAGCAAGTATTTTATTATTCAGAAAGCAATGTTCACTTGCCTCTTCGAGGGGGCAACCTCCAATAGAG
>APFE030107316.1:0-32975 GCA_000404065.3 Pinus taeda | reverse complement strand
ATTTGAAGATCTGATCCATGAAAGATTGAGCGACCAAAGTCGGTGTAAACGGGTGGGGTAGGGCGCAGAAATGAGCATACTTTGAAAGTCTGTCCACAATCACCATGATGACTGACTTGTTCCTGACTTTGGAAGACCTGTAATGAAATCCATAGAAACCTCTGTCCATATTGATGCCGGGATGGGCAACGGTGGTAATGTGCCTGGTGCTTTGACGGTCTCCCCTTTGTGGCGTTGACAGACATCACATTCTGCTACAAAAGTAAGGATGTCCTTTTTCATGCTTGTCCAAAAAAATGATCTTCTGGTGCGAGCATACGTCTTCTGAAAGCCTGAATGTCCTGCAAAGGGGGATGAGTGCAATTTTGCCAAAATGCGACTTTTGAGGGTGGATGTTGGTGATATTACGAGTCGGTCCCTGTAGCGAAGAATCTCAGTCTGCCACGAGTAGCCCTTGGTGGAATTTGGATCCGCCTGCAATTGAGAAATGAGTTGGGAGAGCCCGGGATGTGAAAACCATTCCTTGCGAGCCTCTTCAAGCCATTCTGGAATGGGAAGGGAAATTGCTAGCAGGGTACTTTCCTCCTCAAATTGGCGAGATAATGCATCTGCTACACTATTTTCTTGCCCTTTTTTGTAAATGATTTCATAATCATATCCCAGCATTTTGGCGAGCCATTTATTTTGTTGTGGGCAGGATAGGCATTGCTCCAAAAAATATTTAAGACTGTGATGGTCTGTGCGGATTTGGAAACGTCGCCTCAGTAAGTAAGGTCGCCAGGTCTCTACTGCATGTAAGATGGCCATCATTTCCTTCTCATAGGTAGATTGGCCCAGATTCTTCCCACTTAGTTGTTGGCTTGTGAAGGCCAAAGGTCAACCTTCTTGCATTAAGACCGCCCTAATGCCTGTACCCGAAGCATCACATTCAATGACAAAAGATTTTGTGAAATCAGGTAGTGCTAAGACTGGAGTGGAACACATGGCATTTTTGAGAGCTGTAAATGCCTGCTGTGCGTCCTCATTCCAGAAGAATGAATTTTTCTTCAGGAGTTGAGTGAGGGGCTTTGCTATGCGATCATAATTGTGGACAAATTTGCGATAATAGCCTGTGAGACCCAAAAAGCCTCTCAGGCTTTTCAAGGTCTTAGGTTGAGGCCAATCCTGCATTGCCTGGATCTTTTTGGGGTCCACCTTGACACCTGCATGCCCCACAATGTGGCCCAAATACTCAACTTCTTCCATGCCAAACGAACACTTGGACATCTTATCAAATAATTTATGCTTGCGGAGCAGTTGCAAGAGTAGATCTACACGCTGAAGATGTGCGGCCCAAGTGCAACTATAGATGAGGATGTTATCGAAGAAGACAAGGACGAATTTCCTGAGATATGGTTTGAGAAGATGGTTCATAAGGCTTTGAAAAGTAGATGGGGCATTACAAAGACCGAATGGCATGACCAAGAACTCATAATGGCCTTCATGAGTTCGGAAAGCAGTCTTTGGAATGTCGACTTCATGCGAATTTGGTGGTAGCCTGATGGAAGATCCAACTTAGTGAAGAATTGAGCCCCATTGAGTTCATCCAGCAAATCATCAACCACCGGGATGGGAAATTTATCTTTGACTGTCAACTTATTAAGGGCCCTGAAGTCTGGACACATCCGCCATTCCCCATCTTTCTTGAGTACCATGACCACCGGTGATGAATAAGGACTAATGCTGGTACGAATGACACCTGCTTCCAAAAGTTCCTTGATTATTTTTTCTATTTCATTCTTTCGGGTGAACGGATATCTGTATGGGCGCACATTTGGGGGTTGGGCCCTAGGAACCAAGGTGATGCTATGATCATGTTCCCCTCTCGAGGGTGGAAGTTTATGAGGCTTGCCAAAGACCAGCAGATGGTTATTTAAAATTTGTTGCATCTCAGGATGAATCGGCAGAGACTTGGTTTCGACTGCTTGGATGGCATTAAATTGAGCTATAACTCCATGATGGCCCTTTTTTAGCAAATTTTCCATCCTATGCGAGCTGATGATAGAGGGAGCTCCTGCCTGGAGTCCACGGAGGGTATGTGTGGAGGTGTTTTGCTTAAAACTCATATATAACTCCTGGAAATCCATTGTGATTGGCCCAAGAGTGCAAAGCCATTCAGCATCGAGGACAATGTCGCACCCTCCCATGTGTATTGCAAACATGTGGGTCTTCAACTGATAATCCCCCATTTGAAGTTTGACATTTTCACAGCGGCCTTCACATTTCATTGTGCCCCCATCTGCAATTTGGACTTGAAAGTTAGAAACTGCTTGTACAAAACAATACACCCTTCCGCGACTTTTTGATGGATGAAATTATGTGTAACTCCACTATCAATCAAGACTACTACTGGGCGATGTTTAATAAAACCTCTGATTTTGAGAGTTTGAGGTGAAGAAATCCCTGCAAAGCATGCAGTGAAATAACTGGTTCGTCAGGGACATGTCCTTTTGGTTGTCCTCTCTACCGCCTCAGGTTCCTCAAGTGGTGATCTTCCTCCGATGAGCTGTAATCAGTGGCAATCAATTTGAAAAAATTTGGGCTCCTTGCATTTGTGACCTGGGGAGTATTTTTTCATCACAGTAGTAACATAATCCCTGCTTTCCTTCTTTCAGCCATTTCTGCAGGTGACACCTTTTGAACCTTAAGTGTTTGAGTCGTGCTGTGAGCCTGTGGGGGGCGACCCTTGGCGGTGAAATTTGGGCGAATGTACTGGGCTGCTAACGCACGTTCCACGTTACGAGCTACCTTGCAAGCCTCCATCCATGTGGGATGGTAGTGCAGTAGGACGTGCGCTTTTATGGCATCTTTAAGACGTTGATAAAACATTCCGTGTAGAACACATCTGAGAGACCCCTAGTGCGGAAGGCCAAGGCTTCAAAAGCTGTAACATATTCATCCACTGTGCCAGTCTGTCGGAGCTTAGTAAGACGACCCAAAAAAGAAGATTCCTGGTCAAAGCGATCTGTAAGAGCTTTTTTGAAGGCGGTCCAAGTCACAAAACTTCCACTGCAACGTTGATGTCATTCCCACCATTGACACCTTTCATTGTCCAAGTACATGCTCCCCACCATAAGCTGAGTCTCATTATCTAAGATGTTATTCAGATGGAAATACTGCTCCATTTGTGCTATCCATGCTGTCGGGTGAGAACCATCAAATTTATGCATATCCAACTTGGGAGGTCGCGAACAGGATTGTTGGTGGGTGCCCCAGAGGTGAGGAGAGTGGCTAGACTCACCCTCACTTTTTCCATTGCTAATATACGCCTCCTCGCAGGCTTCCTCCTTGCCCTTAGAGATTATGTTAGTTATTCTGTCAAGCTGAAGTTGGAGGGATTGCAAGGATTGTTCAAGTTTGTCCATCCTCTCATTGGCCATAGCGTGAGCTCTAGTTGCTACCATGCACCGACCTGATGTTCTTGAAATTTGGGACCCCCTGAATTTTTTTCACTAAGAATTGAATGGTACCACCGTGCTCAGCTCGTCGTCCTGATTCTGATGGGCTAGATCACCAATAAGCGCCCCGGGGGTCACAGATTTTTTTTTTTTTTTTTTTGAAAACTCCAAACGGAGTTTTACTCCTTAGGAATACTGCAGTCGCTGAATCCTCAAATTGTCAATGCTGCCAAAAGTCCTGCGAAAAGCACACCCCGGTATAGGAATTCCACACAACTACTCAGATCTAGTGGATCTGAGAGATCTGAATGGCAGATCGGATAGCTTTGATCGGCGGAACAGAGTGCTGCTGCAGATTTGCTGGATCTAGTAGATCGGACTGGCTGTTCTGCTAACTCGGAGCTGCGAGACTGACGTCTGTTGCTGCTGCAAACCCCCTTGCGAGATCTGATCAGGCAGAGATTATGCGTGATCCCAAGATAGAAAAGGGAACTATGGTCTCGAGGAGTGTCAGGGGCCACAGATCGCAATATACATAAGGGTCTGATTGTAGTACTCAGCCCAATGTTTCAGGGCTCTAACTAAGGAGGATCAACCGTACCCTTAGCCGTACAACCCGACTACCCTATCGTACGGCGAGTAATCTCTCCAAGTGCTGTTCGGTGTACTATAGCAGCAAGACGGCCGACGGTTTATCTATGGCGAGGTTTCAAAGGAGCTAGGGGGCTTCCGATATACCCAGAGGGTACTTGGAAGACAGTCCGTACGCGGTTCTATCTAATGCGCTACTACTCGAAGGGGTACCCACAGGGGTTACAAGGGAGTCCAACAAGCGTGACCACCTCTTGTATTTCCTGCATGCATGCCTCCCCAAATACGCAAGTTTATGCGCTTAACGACAGATCCCGTGGTTTAAAGACACTGGAACACGTCTCTAGCCAAAATTTTTTTTGCTAAGAAATGGAGATCCCACCTGCCCTGGAAAGCGCTCTGATACCACTTGTTATGCTCTTTAACCTGCAAGACGATACCAGAATACCAAATATGCGAAGCAATATACCCAGAACATAGAATAGCGAGTAAAAAGAGCAAGTATTTTATTATTCAGAAAGCAATGTTCACTTGCCTCTTCGAGGGGGCAACCTCTAATAGAGCAGAGCTCGATGACAAAATAAGACACGATGCCCCTCGCAGGGAGTCTCTATCCTTAATATATGACTCATACATGCAATACCATGGATCAATACCATGGGTTTTATTAATACCATCTATCTAATACCATGGCCCATTTGCAACTAACTGTGGTTCCGTCATTAATTGCGGGTTAACCACTTACAATTATTAATATGGGCTTTATTGACTCTTTACTATGACTCGGTCCCACTACATAAATAAGGGGGTTAGGGTGGGACCCTAACAATTTCTTTTTCTTTGATAAGCAAACTATCTAATTCTAACCTTATAACTTCCTCAATGGCTTAGATTAAACTGATGAGCTCATTATTAATCTCTACCTAACTACTGATCTGCTAAGAGTAAACAGTTTGGCTAGATCTTTATTCTCTATCTATCATCATGAAATTTAAAGCATGACTGAATCAAGATTAAACTATTTGACCATCATGGATTGTGGCATTTTTGATAGGCTGCACACAATATTATTTTGCAAAGTAAAAGGAGTGGCATTTGAATTTGCACATTTTCATATCTATTCTTATCTCTTTTTTTTGTGGGGTTCATATTTTTTACTTTTTTGATCTTTTTCTTTCTTTTAGTCCTTTGATTGTTCTTTTAGGACTTACCCTTATTACATTTTTTATTTCTAATATGGGAAAACATTTTGCAGAAAGCAAAAGAATGTACAATATTACAAGACTAACCATAGCCAATTCAAAATTATGAATCCTGTTATTATAGGACCCTAACAGTGGCTCCACATGGGGATGGCATTTTCTGGTGAAATGTCAAGAACTTTAAGATCAATAGCCTTTGGAACTTTGACTATGGTTGCCTTGTAACTGCTTCTCTGTGATTTGCTTTATTCATACATATGATGATAAACCTTTCAAAGCTCACGGCCTTCTCTTCGGGCTTCAACCTCAAAAGATTACCATCCAATCCAATCTAAACTTTGCAATGTTATATACAATGAGCAAAGTAAACAATTGAACTAATGTTAATCCGTGGAAAAGTAATGTTTCAGCATTCTACCATTGAATGGTCCTCCTGGTAGATCTATTCCATCTAGTTGTCTCGAGAAAAATGCATTATTACCTCTGTAACCATAAATAATACAAGGGCTTTGCCATAGGAAATCAAATTTACCATGTTTACCCTTTTCTTCTCTTCTGGAATCCCATTTGAGTACTTTATCACCTATGTAAACATCATCAACTTTGGTTTTCTTGTCAAAAATCTTTTTGATTTTATCCTGGATCACTTCAAACTTGTGATTGGACATAGACTTATTCTCCGGTTTGCTACAAATGTATTGTCTGATTTATCCTCCTTTGGATATCATTTGGTTCCACTTGCAACTCTTGAACCATTTTCATCACTAGTACTCCTAAAGAGGATGGAAAAACAACATCCATTCCATATACTAGTTGATAAGGAGATGTACCAATGGACTTTTTGGTAGTTAGTCTGTCTGCCCATAAGGCATTAACCAACATTTTGTTCCAGGTCTTCTTGTTGTCTTCTAGTAGTTTCTTGATAATATTAACAAGGCTTTTGTTTTAGGATTCTGCAAGTCCATTACCTTGAGGTTAATAGGCAGTGGAATGGCCAAAGGGTAATGTGATATTTGTTACAAAAGTCTACCATTTTCTTGGATTTGAAAGCAATTGCATTATCAGTAATGAGCTTTTGTGGGCATCCAAATCTAGAAAGAATGTTGTTCTCAAGCAATGAAATAATGACAGAGTTTGTGGCTTGTCTAGAAGGGATGGCTTCTATCCATTTAGTAAAGTAGTCAGTGGTTGTCAAAATCCATTTATGTTGGGTTGAGGAGGATGGGTGAATTTCCCGAATGAAGTCCAAACCCCATTGTTGAAAACGCATTTATGTGGAGATGGGTTTGAGAGGTAATGGTAAGAGTTTATTTTTGCCTTCAAATATTTGGCACTTGTGACAGGAGGTCACATATTTCTTGACATCTGCAAAAAGGGTGGGCCAGTAAAAACCTGCCCTTAAAATCTTATCAGCAGTTGTTTTCCAGTATAGGTGTCCTCCACAATTTCCTACATGAAATTCTTGCATAACTTTGTTAGCTTCATATTTTAATAAACAATTCAATAAAATGCCACCATTATCTTTCCAAAATAAAGCATTGTCTATGATACAATATTTCATTGATTTCATTTTCAAAAATTTACTTTTAGTTCTAGATAAACCAAGAGGAGCTTGTAGGTTTAATAAAAGAAATATGATATTTGCATACCAAGTTGAATCTATGAGAGCTTCACTGATCTGTGGAGTCGCCATCTCTTCCTGATCATCTAGGGCACCAATGAAATTTATATCTAAGGCCTGACAGTTTGATTCAACCATGAGTTGAGCTAAACCTTGGCCTTTGATAAGTTTTGCAGACTTTATTTCTATGTCATATTCCAAAATAGTGGCAATCCATTTGCCTCTCTTTCCTTCAGGCCCATTATGTGTTAAGATATCCTTTACTATTGAATTTGGAACATATGCAATGATGTGTGAATACAAGATGTACACTCTGAAATCTTTAATAGCTTTCACTAAATCAAGTGCTTGTTTTTCCATTATGTTGTACTTTAGTGTAGCATCTCTGAAAGATTTGCTGAAGAATGCAATAGACTGCTCATAGCCTTGATCATTCTTTTGCAACAAGACTGCTGCAATAGTATGTTCTGAAACAAAAGAAAAAATTATAAAATCTTTTTTGAAATCAGGACTTATGAGGACAGGTGTTTTAGTGAGGGCTTCTTTGATTGCCTCAAAAGACTATTTAGCCTCTACTGTTCACTTAAGTGCTAAAACTTTCTTTAACATGTTATTTAATTCACTGATTAATTCTGCCAAGTTAGAAATGAATCTTCTTAGAAAATTTATTTTGCCTAAAAATGATTGTAATTCTTTGTGTTTCTAGGATGAGTGATGTTTAGGATTGCCTCTATTCTAGCTGGATCTATTCAAATTCCATCTTTTGATATTATGTGTCCCAAGAGTTTACCTTCTTCTAGACCAAAGAGTTTTTTTTGGGATTCAAGGAAATGCCAAATTTTCTGCATTTAATAAAAACTCTTCTTAGGTGATCTAGATGTTCATTATCTGATTTGGAAAACACTGTGATGTCATCTTGGTGAACCACTAGAAAATCATGGATTGCTTTTGCAAAAGCTATGTCCATTGCTCTTTGGAATGTTGTTCCAACATTCATCAATCCAAAAGGCATCTTCAAATACATGAAAGTACCCCAGGGAGTGGTAAATGTAGTGTTTTCTTGATCCTCTGGTTGAACTAAGATTTGGTTGTATCCAGAGAATCCATCAAGCAAGGAAATTCTAGATGACCCTACTACCCTCTGGAGAATGTGGTCCATTTTAGGGAGAGGGTAGTTATCTTTTAATGACACTTTGTTCAAGTTTCTGAAATCAACACAGAGTCTGATTTCTCCTGTTTTCTTTCTAGCAGTGACTAAATTAGAGACCCGAATATCTAATTAGTGTTATGATCTGTGCATTATACATCCTTTTTTACTTTTTTTTCAATTAATGACATAAGAACTGGATTAATTCTCCTAAGCTTTTGTTTAAAGGGTTTCTGATCTTCTTTGATGGGTATCTTATGTTGAATAATGCTGGTATCATAAGAGTTAAGGTCTTCATAACTCCAGGCAAAGACATCTTGAAACTCTTTGAACATACTTATGTATTTCAGCTTTTCGTTTGGAGGTAATGCTTTGGATATTTTGATAAGCTTGGGTTTTTCTTTTGTTCCTATGTTACATTCTTTTATGTCTGATCTTAAAGGCTCCATTTTTGGTTTTCTAGCTACATCATTTGAATCAAACAAATCTTCTAAGGGGACTATCCCTTACGCAAAAAGTTATTTTTAAGGTTTAAAATCTCAGAATCATCATTGATTATTTATTCTATTTCTACTTTTTCTAAGTTATCTGTTTCTACTTTAGTGGATTTAGTGGGTTTATCTACATCTAAAGCATTTATATCTATCTCACTATCTACTGTGTAATCAGTATCTATGTTACAGTTTTGGAATTCTCCCTCAGCGTTCATGAAATCATAGATTTGAGAGTCTTGTGAAAAAATATGCCAATATTTGAGATTATTGTATAACAGTTCTGTTTCTTACTTCTGCTGTGTATTGGTGGTTGGGCTGCTGTTAAGTTATGGTATGTTCTATGCTATAACAATTTACTTCTTTTTCTTATTATATTCCACAGATTAGCAATCACATGTACATAAAGTAAAGTGCAGATAGAACATTAAACGATCGACAAAAAACAAGCCAAGACAAGATACACAAGATGTGGCGGCTAGCCAGGAACAAACCCCACAATGTGTGGGGAAACACTTTGATCAAATCTTCTTTTATCTTCAATAATTCAGCAGAGAGTTAGTACAATAAATCTGATTCATATCAGCAGCAACAAACCCTAGATCAGCAGCATCAGCATTAGCGGCTTCATTATCAAACTAGGGCAGACGATATCTCACAAACCGACTGTCGGATTGACTTCATTCCACCACCAAAAGTTGCGGCTTCCAGAGGAGGTTCAGATGAACCTACATCGCAGTTCAGATGAGGAGATCTTCTAGGCCATGCAGGTCAATCTTTACTTCTGCAGTTGCAGCTTCAGTTTCAACAATTTCCGGCTTCAAACTAGGGTAGTAGATATCTTGCAAACTGTTCGTCGGATTGACTTCATTCCACCACCAAAATTTGCAGCTTTCAGAGGAGGTTCAGATGAACCTAGAGTGCAGTTCCAAAGAGAAGATCTTCTAGGCCACGCAGGTCAATCTTTGGATTTGCAGTTGCAGCTTCAGGTTCAACAGCTTCTAGCTTCACATGTGTGAGAGAGAGACCCATTTCTATGCAGTAGAGAAGAGACTCATTTTTGCGTAGTAGAGAGAGAGAGAGATGTGATGAGAAGAGTGAGTGCAAATGAGGAAAAGTCCTCTTATATTTATACACAACGTTGGTGTTTGAATAGATGCGACTGTTGGGTTTCAGAGCCTACATGAGTTGTAGGTCGGCTTGATAATAATTCCATAATCAAAATAAATTCATATCTCCATGAATACTTATCGGAATCGGATGATCTTTATATCAATCCTACACCTCTCGAAGAGAGGAATCTAATAAAAATATTATCAGCCATGAATAAGATGACCCACATGAAGTTTTGCCCTGGTTGCCAATTTTAACAACTGCAAAGGTAATTTGCAAGTGTTAGCAAAAGTAGCCAAACTGTGAGCTTGCATGTTCAGTTTCCTAGGAATAGTAGCAAAATTAGTTTCAAGAAGTTCCTTAATAAGATCTAGAATAGTTTCTCTATATTGGCTAAGTCTAGGATTATTCACAGAATATTCTCCTTTAATTTGTTTTATGATCAATTCCGAGTCTCCCATGATAGAAACTCTCTTGGCTCCAAGTTTTTTTACAATTTGTAGTCCTAAGATTAAAGCTTCATATTCTGCCATGTTGTTTGTGCATTTAAAGTTTAATCTAAAGGCATGACCTTTAGAATGACTATTTTCCATGTTATGAATCCAAACTCTTGCACCTGCTCCTAATCTATTAACAGAGGCATCAAAATCTAAATGCCAAAGAGACTCATGTGTTATGTTTTCACTGTCAGGTGCTTTGTATTTCTCTTCTACAACTGTGATTTCATTTTTGCCATTGTCTGAATTATACAAGATAAATGATTCCATATCAGAATGCATGGAGTATATAGGGAAATTTTTGTGGTTTTTTTGCACTACTTACCATGTATTTCATCAAGGTTTCCCTATAAAGCTTTCTTTGCTAACCAGATACAGAGATGGTAGCATATGACATGTCCAATTGTAGAGATCCCTGCAATTTTGCTCCCCATGAGCGAGATAATAACATTCCATACTTGGGTGGGATATCAGCAACTACTATGTCCATAACAATACTCTTTGCTGGACACTAAACTAGAGTTACACACAAATCTTTAATTAGGCCAAGGCATTTGACATGGCTAGAATCAAAGGAAAAGAGGTCCTTGTAGGGTCTGGTGTTATCTAAGTTTGTTAAACTTGGCAACTAGGGCCAAACTCCATGTTGGTCATCTTATTTATGGCAATTGATATTTTTCTTCGATCCCTCTCATCGAGAGGTGTAGGATTGACCTAAAGATCATCCGATTTCGATAAGTATTCATGAAGTTATGAATTTATTTTTGTTATAAGACAATTCGTCAAGGTCGGCCAGCAACCAAATAAACCCCAGATGTGCTCAACGTTCTAGTATAAAAAGATGACTTGATTGTCATTTGTACACACACTTCACTCTTGAGTTCTCTCCACTTGTATTGGGTTTTAGTGGAAGAGAAGTCTAAGAGGAGAAAGCCCTAAACGCAAGTCTAGAAGGAGGCCCTGTTCACTGTAAAAGAAGGATGCCCTAGCCACAGGTCTTGTGAAGGTTTGGCCGCAGTTCAAAGGGAGATCTAGCACAGTGAAGGAGGCCTAACAGCTGACCCTAAACGCAGTCTTCTCATACCCTAGATGCCCTCATCTATATGCTGTTTGAGACAGCCCTTAAACGCTGGAAAAGAGATAGTAAACTCGCTGCCCTAACCAACAAAGAAGGTAGGGACAACGTGGGTGGTTTAGGGCTGTTAGAACTGCTTGGTGACTGCGTGAAGGGTTGTTCTATGCTACAAAGAGGTTGAGTTAGGTAAGGAGAATTGTAGACTGTTTGTGGGTAGCTTTAAGGTAAGGGTGGCATTGTTTGGTTGGCTAATAGGTGACAACAATCCCTGTGGTAGGCTGTAGACCTTGCCTAACTAAAATAGGGATAGCGTTGAGGCTTCTGGGGTTGAAAAGTACCCAGAACAGTGACACAAATGGAGGAGACCCTCCCTTGACAAGGCCACAGTTTTTGAGGGATGTTTTACGTGACTGTTTGAGGGTTGTTGTAGCACATGGGTGCCCTAACCAGTCACAGTAAGGAACACTAGCAAACACAGTCTTCTACACCTCCTATCTGCTGTAAGAAAGAGACATTGTTGTATTTTAGGTGCACATCTTGTCCGCTGTCCTAAAGACCAGTCAAATTAAAGAGAGGTCTCTTCAGATGAGGAGATCTTATGTGCTGTCACAAAAGGTTCTTATCAACAGTCTAGATAAAGGAATTGCTACCCATACCTAGCTCCTATAACACACAGATCAACATTGTGTGTTTCCTAGGACTGTGGGGTCATAGTCTATCTAGCTACTAAGACTGTGTGACAGCTGCTAAGGCTGTGTGGCAGCATGACTAAGGCTGTATGGCAGCATGACAGAAGTTATGGTGCAGCATGGTGTATCAAGGTGCAGCGTAATCAAGGTGCAACATAAGTCAAGGTGCAACATAAGTGTATCAAGATGCAGCACAAGGGGATGCGGCATGATGGGCACAGTGAGGTATAGTTTGAAGATGCAACATAAGGAGGTGCAACATGATGATACGATGTAACAACATGATGTGTGCAGCATGATGATGAAGAGCAGTAAGATGGGTACAACATGATGAGGTACAACGCAACAATGATGCAGCATGGTGCAACTCTGTGATGATGGACATGGTATGATGGTGCAACACTATGATAGGGTGATGGAATCACACGAGTCCAAATCAGTTAGCTCACGAGACATCTTCTTAGATAAGATCTATGTTCTTATCTTGTCAAGTCAAAGTGTTGACTTCTGTTGTAAATGTACTCTCTCTCTCTCTCTCTCTCTGCTGAACTATTGAAGAACATATAAGAGTTGATCAAGGGTTTCCCCACATTGGGGTTTGTCCTTGGCTAGCGCCACATCTTGTGTCCTCTTGTCTTGGCTTGTCTTCTGCGATTTATGTTTATGTTCTATCTGTGGTTTACTTTAACGCTGATGCGATTGCTAATCTGGAAATGATATTGAGCTAACTGTGAAAATTGAAATAAATTGCTCTAAGCATAGAACGTACCTAAACTTAACAAAGTTTAATCTTTCCATGATTTCTTTAGGCATTAGGTTATGGGATGCCCCTAAATCTAGCATAGCATTATGTAAGATTTTATCATGAACATTTAAGCTAATGTAGAATGGAGGGATACCCTCTTGTTGATGTTTGCCATTTACTTCTGGTCCAAATAATAACTCAGGTTAATCATCATTAAGGTTTACAACATCTTCTCCTTCACCTATGTTTAGTGTTTCAGTGATTTGTGCTTTGTATGATTCATTTTTCACCAGCTTTGTCAAAGGAATTGATATTTTCAATTTGGCTATCTTAGTCTTAATGTTGAATAGCAATTGAGTTTTGCCTGATTGTACGAGATCTTCCTTAGCAATTGTGGTCTGTATACTTTTATCTTCTTTATTAGCACTTGGTAACTTGGTTTGTGTACCAGCAATTTTGTTTTGAATTTTCTTATTTGGAATAGTTTGAGCAACAATTGAAGTTTGAGTTTCAACTGAAGTTATGTTTACGATTTTTGGGCTGGAAGTCACCTGAGTTCCTCTAGGGAGAATTTGTAGAACTTTGGTCACAGGAGCTTCTGCTATTTTTTTTAGTTTGGGTTTGGACTGATTTCTTAGTGGGAACTTCTGTATTCTTTTTGCTGCTAAGGCTAAACTATTTATGAACTTCATAGGTAGCAGATTCATAGCCTTGTTTCTAATCAGAGGACTCTCTAGATTCCAATTTTAATTGTTGTAACATGTACAATTCCTGTTCTTCCTAAGTAAGAAAAACAACATTTTTGTTTTTAATCCCTAATAGGTTTATCTGAGTGTGCTCCTCTTCTTCATGGTTTTGTGAAACTTCAACATAATTTTCTTGGAAAGGTGGTCTAACCTGTTGATCAGGGATAACATCTCTTGCTTTTCCAATATTAGGATTTTTCCTAAAGTTGGGGTTTGTTATTGGGGTGCTTGTTGATTTTCCCACTGAGATTTTCTTTCCATATTTTCTAATCTATCCATTATCCTTTCTATACTTTTAGCTAAACTATCTATCTTACCATCTGAAGTGGATGGTTCCTCTTTAATGGTAACTCTTTTCTCATTTCTCATCCTAGCTTTCTTAGCTAATAAATTGGCTTCTACACTAACAACATTACTTTGCATCTGTTCCAATGTTTCAGGGTTTCTTTCTCTCAATTGGTAAGACATATCAGTGTCAAAACCATCAAGAAATTTGATCAGTGCTAAGTCTGGTGGGGGTTTAATATTTGCAGGGATTGCATTATCGATGTTGAATCTAGTACAATAGTCCTGAACAGATTAATTGGGTGCTCTTCTAATGTTTTCATATTGAGACAATATTTGTAAAGGGTTTTTCTTTATTTCCTATCTATCAATAAACAATCTACGGAAAACAGCTAAATCACAATATGATTAGCAGGTAAACCTTTAAACCATTTCTTGACGTCCCCTGTTAGTGTTTGGGCAAATAACCTCATTTTCACATCAGACTCATCAATCTCATGTAACTCAAAATAATCAGTCATTTTATTCACATGCTGTTGGGCAATATACTGACCAGTAACATGAAATAGAAAGATTTTACTTTGGTAATCTTGAGGCATGGCATGTAGGTGAGATTTTGGTTTGATTGGGGGGCAAAGTAGTCGTGCTTGGAGAAGAACTTGAGATGGCTGTAGATGAACTAGATGAACTAGATGAACTTGAGATGCTCGGTTGGAGAGGAAGTTGACGAATGAATGGTTTAGGGGAATGAACTGTGGTGGATATTATAGGTGAGGTGGTAGTAAATGAAGCTGTATTTATAGTTTTTGAAGACTTTGTAGAAATTTCAGGGGTAGCAGTAGTCAGGGCAGCTAATTCAACTAATTGTTGAGGATATTCTTCATCTATATGCCTTATCAAAAGTATCCAAAACATGTTGATCTAAACCTGGATGTATAGAAACCTTCTTTGAATAAATAAATTGAATAAAATTGGGTCTACTATAGTATCATGAATTGAATTTTCAGATTTGGTTCTAAACAAAGAAAGCTCAAATGATAGATCAAATTGAATATCCTCTAAACTTGATAACTCCTTAGGGAGTGAATTTGCTTTAATTAACTGACTACTACTTCCTTGAGTTTCTATCTTTTTTTGGTTTTCTTAAAATTCTGTCAAGATCATCAACTATTGTAGCAGGGTTTGGATCTGGATGTGCCCTGGTATAGTGTGTTCTTTTGGAAGCCAAAATTTTAATTTTTTTTAATTGTTTAATGAAACTTTTTTAACAACTCTAAAATGACCTTAAGGTGCAAAAGATGAGATTTATGATTTCCTTAAAGTTTTATTAAACTGAGGAATGTCCCCTTTTGGGGTTTTTCCCTGGTCATTGATCGAATTTTATTCTCTTGTCTCTTGCCTCTCTTTTACTGTGTATTTGTATAATTGTTCTATCTACTATTGCTATATTGTCATTGGCTAAATTGAAGAAGCGGAAATTGTTAAATTGGATGCTATTGGATATTGTTGAAGTAATAGTTGTAGCATAAACAATTGATGAAAAATTAACAACTTTAGGGTGGTAGGGTGGTACTAGGTAAGTTTGGAGACTGTGCATGGTGTTGAAGCATCCTTACAATTGGAGTGGATAAAGCTAGGGCACTAGATGTTAGTTTTTGTAGCATCGAATGTGTTCTAGCCACAGAATTTGGTGGAGAGGCTAGAATACATGTATTCTCCAAAACCCAGAAATTGTTTCTGGAAATTCCCCCTAGAGATGACTTAATCAAAAGAATTAATGGTCTTTAAGTCATAACTTAGGAAATCTGATTAATTAAAGGGTATTAATTAAGTATGGTGAGAATCTTCTAGAAGAAGACATGGATCGAGTTCTAGTTAATCTTAGTCATTGATTATGTTTAATCTTGGCCATTGTTGTCTCAACGAGAGATTATAAAGAGAAATTCGATGGGGGTTGGAGAACACACATGAGACACCAGGAATTTGATTTTGCTGGGATATCGATCTCAAGAGTAGCAACATTTAGTTGACGGGGGTGATTCAGCAAGATCGAAGTAGTGAGAGAGGGGCAGGGATAGTAAGGCTGAAGGAAGATTTTCCAGTCCAGTGAGTGCATAGGAGAGAGGCAGTGAGTGCCATAAAGAGGAAGTGTAGTGCTTCAGAGGGGAATTTGTATTTTGCTGGGGAGAAGTAGTGATTTAGTTCCAGAAGTCGGAGTGGGAGCCCGAAGGCCAGTAGAATCGATCTTACAGACAACAATTTATCAGTCAGCGAGAGAGACATTTGTAAGAACCATAAACTGAAATGCAGGAAGCGTATAGAAATTTTAATTTTTGTACTTACCTGGATTGCTATATGATCTAGTGAAGTTGATGATGCCACTACTGCTCTGCCCCAATTATCCGGGAGACCAATTCCACCCAGCCAGACTGAGCAGAGACTGGCTGCTCAACCCAGTAAGCTTCTCACAGAAGCTCACTGTGCCCCGTGCCCAGAACCTCAGACGGATTATAGCTCTTCCAATGGCAAACCTCTCTCACTTGGTGAATCCCTCCTCCTGGTTTCTCACTCCGTTCTTCCAGTCCCCCTTCTCGGCTCAGACCTCCGGTATTTAACTGTGGGCTTGGCGGTGGCTGCCCTCCCACCTGCAGCCACCGCCTTCCCTCTTTTCGATACGCCTTCCATGCATTTTTGCGGCTCTCAGATATTTTGCCCCTGCTGTCTTATGTCTGCTCTTATGTATCCTGTTTGATTTATGCGCCCCTTATATAAGGGTGTTTTTTTTTTTATTTAATTTTTATTATAAGGTTTTAATTTTATAAAGTTTAATTTTATATATTTTATAAAGTTTAAAATTTATATTTATAAAGTTTAATCATATTTATTTTAAAGTTCAATTCACATTTGTTTTAAGGTTTATTATATCTGTTTTAATTTAAAGTTTAAAACTTTATGTTAGTGGATTAGTTTAGATGGGTTGTTACATACACTCCCCCTTCAGAAAACTTCGTCCCGAAGTTAGAGTTTTAGGTTTAAGGTTTTAATGGACACGTCTTTCCCTATCTAGGTTCCCAAGCTATTCTAAAATCCTCCTATCCTTCCTAATCTCTTCTGCTCCCATCCTATCCATCCTCTACTGGAGTACGCCATGGCGTTAGTTTTACTGACCTAACCATTCATAAACTCTAAGGTGACAACATCGGTTATATCGATCTGATTTCCAGTAGGCATCTGACAGTTATCATCACACGTCTAGGGGAGCGTGATTTACACAGTCCTCCCATGACTCCAGGATTCGAAGGATAAACGGTGGGCAACACCTCCACCCCTCCTAGTAGAATTAGGGCTAATACCCTATCATAGAATCACTTTGAGCTTTAATTGTTCTGAGGTTCTGTCATCACGTGGTCATCTCGATAACTGTCTATTACCTGCAATCATACACTTATCTATGCATTCATAAAATGTGCATCAGCATATTCAAAGTAACTCACGTATTATTCACTTATGAATTCATCTATTATACTACAGTACAACATATTTTGCCATATTCCATGCATGTCTTTTTGACTTTTATCTAGAATGTATTCACTTCCTGATTTCTATCCCATCGATCATATTGACATGTATAAATAAATCAGATCTATAATATCTTAATTTCTTTCAGAAGTAAAATCATTCAACTGTCTTAACTTTACTTTGAAAACTATAATTTAGTAAAATGAACCACATATATTGTTTTGGTATCCATGTACTAGCAGGAATTAAACATATATTATGCCACAAAATTTCACGTTTATCTATAATCATTCAAAATGTTTTTGAGTCTCTGATTGTAGTGAAGTAAATATATGCTAAACATAGTTTAAAGTTCTTCAAAATGGACATAGATTAGGGTATCTCTGACATATGTCCTCTGTATTTTCCCAAGTTGTTGATCCAGG
This sequence comes from Pinus taeda, assembly GCA_000404065.3. Taxonomy (NCBI): domain Eukaryota; kingdom Viridiplantae; phylum Streptophyta; class Pinopsida; order Pinales; family Pinaceae; genus Pinus; species Pinus taeda. The sequence goes on along the minus strand of APFE030107316.1, from coordinate 15,392 downwards.
ACTATACTTGTTCCATTGGACCTTAACTTGGTCCACCAGGCGGTTCCTCAGCTGTCGAACTCTATGTTCCAGTATACGTAACGGTTCGACCGTTATGACTCCCTCGTCCGATACCTGCAATTCCTTCCATTGAAGGTTATGAGATAGATCAGCTATATAATGTCTTAATACAGAAACATGAAATACATTATGAATTCTATGCAGGTGAGGTGGCAGGGCAAGACGATAGGCAAAAGGTCCCACTCTTTCCACGACTTTAAATGGCCCAATAAATCGAGGTGATAACTTTGTCCCTTTTCCGAATCGAATAGTACTTTTATTTGGCTTGATGCGGATGAAAACCTGATCTCCTACTTCATACCTCCTATCAGTTCTGTGAGCATCAGCATAACTCTTCTGTCTATCCTGAGATTCCTTTAATCGTTGCCTAATTTGCCTTACCTGCGCTTCCATTTCATGGATTAATTCAGGTCCTATTATCACTCGATCTTCTAACCTGTCCCAACTTAACGGTGTTCTCCAAGGTCGGCCGTATAAAGCTTCAAATGGAGGCATCCCAATCGAGCTGTGGTAACTGTTGTTGTATGCGAATTCAACTAAGGGTAAATACTTTTCCCAGTGTGATTGCTGATCCATAACATACATTCGCAACATGTCTTCAAGTACTTGATTTACTCTTTCAGTTTGCCCATCAGTCTGAGGATGGTAAGCAGTGCTTAAATTTCGCTGAGTACCTAAGGATGTTTGCATGCAAGTCTAGAATCTAGAAGTGAATCGTGAATCTCTATCGGATATAATCTTTTTAGGTACTCCATGAAATCTGATAATTTCATTTATGAATACTCGAGCTACGTCAGCAACATCGTAAGTATCTCTTACGGGAATGAAATGGCCGCTTTTTGTTAATTTATCCACCACTACCAAAATGGCATTGTGTCTTTGAGAAGTAAGAGGTAGTCCAGTGATAAAATCCATAGAAATGGTCTCCCATTTAGACATAGGAATGTCGTGGGGTTGTAAGAGGCCCGCTGGGTGACAATGATCTGCCTTTACTTGCTGACATTCTAGACATTTTGCAACAAATTGAGTGATATCGCGCTTCATACCTGACCAAAAAAAGAGTTTCTTGGTGTCCGCATACATTTTCCCTACTCCAGAATAAGCACAATATATTGCTCTGTGGGCTTCCCCAAGAATGGTATCTTGAAGATCTTTGTCATCAGGAATATACATCCTTCCATGGAATCATAAGATTCCGTCGTTTTCTAGTTCATATCCCTCGAACTTCGATTCTTTTGCCCTTTTTCCCTCAAGACTTGCTCTTACTTTTAAATACCAGCTATCTTTTATAAGATGATCCAGTACTCGTTGTTTTAAGTCTACTTTAATGGGTATGAGAGAAAATATCCGAGGTCTTCTGCTTAAAGCATCTGCTACTACATTTTCTTTTCCCTTAATTTATGATATCCCGAAATCATATTCACTTAGAAATTCACTCCATCGCCTTTGTTTGGCATTTAAGTCTCTTTGGGTGAACAAATATTGTAGTCTTTGATGATCGCTTTTAGGTGTAAAACTTTGTCCCACTAGATAGCGTCTCCAAATCTTTAAAGCTAGCACTACAACGGCTAATTCTAAATCGTGAGTAGCATAGAGTTCTTCATGAGGTTTTAACTTTCTGGAAGCATATGTTATTGCTTCTCTATCCTGGATCAACACTGCACCCAGTCCCTGTTTGGATGCATCAGTACATACTGTAAAATCTTTGTCCATGTCAGGGACTCTTAGTATCGGTGCACTGGTGAGTAGTCTTTTGAGTTCAGAGAATGCTTTTCTACATTCCTCGGTCCATTCATACTTAACACCTTTCCGCTGAAGGGTTGTAATTGGCTTTGCGATTTTGGAAAACCCCTCCACAAATCTTCGGTAATAATTGGCTAAACCCATAAAGCTTCGTATCTCATGAGCATTTTTCGGTATTGGCCAATCCATGATCGCTTTTACCTTCTTAGGATCTACTGAAATCCCTTCCCCTGATATGATGTGTCCCAAATAATGAATCATTTCCTGAAAGAATGAACACTTGGATAGTTTTCCAAACAACTGGCGTTCTCTAAGACAGGACAATACTATTCGCAAATGATCTTCATGCTCTTTTTTTATTCTTGGAATAGATGAGAATATCATCTAAAAATACTTGCACAAATTGATCGAGATATTTACGGAAAACACTGTTCATAAGATTCATGAATACGGCTGGCACATTTGTTAACCCAAATGGTACCACAGTAAATTCATAATGTCCAAAACGTGTCCGGAATGCAGTCTTGGAAATATCATTTTCAGAAATCCTTAGCTGATGATAGCCTGATCGAAGATGAATTTTGGAAAAGACAACAGCTCCTTTCATTTGATCGAAAAGATCGTCGATTCGAGGCATAGGGTATTGATTCTTTATTGTAGCTCGATTCAAGTCTCGATAATCTATGCATAATCTTAAAGATCCATCTTTCTTCTTCACAAAAATTACAGGAGCGCCCCAAGGTGATGTACTGGGCCGAATATGCCCTATATCCAATAGTTCCTTCAATTGAATTTGCAGTTCCTGAAGTTCTGGAGCTGTCATTCTATAAGGTGTTTTAGAGATCTGTTGGGTACCTGGTTTTAATTCAATAGTGAGATCCAATTGTCTTACTGGGGGTAATCCAGGTAGTTCTTTTGGGAATACATCCGGGAATTTGGCTAACACCGGATATTGTCCAAGGGATGGCCCTTTTCTGTGGCTTACTTCTTGAATTACATAAGCCTGACAACCTTTCCTTAAACAATGCTTCATCTGCATTGCTGAAATGTAGCGTAAAGAGACTTCCCTCTTGATTCCTTGAATTTGGATTACTTCTCCTTCATCATTAATGCCTAGAATCCTTTTCCCATAACAATCTACCCAAGCTTGGTGAGCTTCTAGCCAATCCATACCTATGATAAGATCATACGTTCCTAATGCTGTGACATAAACTTTCAGTTTAGTCGAACAGACCCCTAGGTCAATTTTGCTTTGATCCACACTCAAGCCCACAGTTTGGAGTTCTCCTGAGGCCATTTCGACTTGATGGAAATCATTTTGTCTACGAGCTGCCAACCCACATTTGTTTAATGCATATGACGAAATGAAACTATCTGTGGCACCAGTATCAAATAAGATTTTGAGTTTTATACCATTGATAGTGTTAGTGTCGGTCTTGAATGCCCTCCATCAGTGATCAAATATGCTCTTACAAAGTTATTTTGAAGTGTCAAGGTCAAATTTTGTCATTTCAGTGAGTCTTCAAGCAAAATTTGGTCCTTTCCAGTCCTATGCAATATATTCAACGAAGCTTCTAGGCAGTCACGTTGAAAGTGCGGTCCACCACATCCCCAACAATTAAGTTGCGCTGATCCTCTTGAGTCCGGGCGTGAATTCCTAGAGAACGAGCTTCGTGCTCTCGTGCTGATTCCCCTCGAATTTCTTCCTCCACTAGTGGTCCCTCGAGATGCCCATGGACTGGTGTTTGATGATCCCGCGGCTATAGTGTTTACTGCCATGGGAGCTCTCGTCCCTACATTTCTTGGGGCAAACCTGTTACCGTAAGGTGGCCTCGAGCTGCCTCCTCTGAAGAAGTTTCGGGGAGCCTTTCTTGGAAATCCTGATTGTAAAGGTCCTGCTGGCCCCATATCTTTTTTGATTCCTAGGTGCTCTTCAGCATAACGACCACATTCAACCGCCTCGGCTACTGATGACGGTTTCCACATGCTTACCAATGCTCTAATGCGAGGGTTTAACCCAAATATGAAGTGTTCAACTTGACGTTCATCAGAGTCTAAGTAGTGAATGTATTTTTCCAGCTCCATAAACCTTATCTCGTACTCTTCCACTGTTTTATTCCCTTGAATTAATGTATGAAAGGCTCTGACTTGCTGTTGTTGAAAGTATGGAGGTAAATACTTTGCGCGGAACCTTTCCTCAAATAGTTCCCAAGGGACATTGTCTGATGTAAGGTGCAGCTGCTTTTCCAAGTTTCCCCACCAAATCAAGGCACTTTCCTTTAGTTGAAACACGGCAATTTTTGTTTTTGCCGAAGAAGAATATTCTCGTAGCCTAAAGCATCTGTTCATTCCTTCCAACCATGCTTCAGCGCTTTCACCTGCTCGACCTCCTGAGAATTCTGGGAGTCTGATTTTCTGAAGCTCCCTAGAAATGTCTTCTTTCGATCTTCTGGGCTCAAAATTTTTTGGTTCTACTGAACTGGTAGCCAAATGTTGAAATTCCTCTTTGGTTTTAGCCTTAGTGGATTCTTTTAATGTCTCCAATAAGGCTTCCAAGGAGTTCATTATCACAGTCAACTCTGGCGCTGGGGCGATTGATGTTGATAATGGTCTTGGTGGTGACGATGGGGATGATGATGGCGACGGTGGCAGCCTTAATGGTGGTGATGCTGCTCGCTCACGTCGTCGTCGCTCATAAGTCCTTACCATTGTAATGGTTCCTGGACATATCACAGAATTTTATAAAAATTTGAGGTAGACAGTTAAATTTCAACATATAGTTTCTTTTGCAACATCACATTCATAAACGGGTATAGTTTTGCTATTTTTATCCGCTAGGCGGATCTTACTGGTACCGAGGTCAAGGAGGGTGGTCTCGCGACCTCCTTGTCCTAATGCAGGGTATTCTATCCTAATATGAAGAATGCAATAGTGTATGGTCATTAGCTCCTAAGGTAAAACATCTCAGAAGGTCATACATATTTATTAAATAACCCTGAGTGTATCGACAATGATGGTAAAATGAGAATCCAACAAAGACATCATGTTTTAATTACTATTACCAGTTGTGGTAGACAAATTATCTGATGCGAATGATTGAGTAGATTCTTTTTATCTTCATTAGTTAAGAGATCTACTGTCTATGTGACTAAAATAATGTATGAGTAAGTTTGTGATTTTCTTAAGATCACCTATATTTTACTTATTAATTCCTTTTATGACACGGCTTAGTATTTAGTATTTACTAAGTCTTCTTGTAGAAGATGAATTAATAATACTAGGGTACTTTATGCATGGTTCTTCAAAAGTTGCATACTGAGAGACACACCAAAGGAGAAAAACTGTAAAATATGTGTTTTGAAACTGCATAATTTCTTGAACTTATTGGGTATGGGTCTCTCAAATTCCACCCTTCTTAGCTGTTCCTTTTAACTGGAAATCGGCAATTCTAGGAGGCTATGAATGATCAAACAACATAACAGGGAACCTATCAAGGATATCATGAGAAATGCTGTTAAATGCAAAATTGCCACAATAGATTTTATTGGAGAAGACTTTGGTGATATGACAAGCAATTATGTAGTACGAGGATGTCGGCAATGCTTGCTAGAAAGATTAAAGTAGATCTCCAAGACAAATATGACATACCTGTCTCTATGAAACAACAAGGCAATAAATGTTTTCACCGATAGTGCCGAGAAGATGTTTTCTCGACCCTCGCTGATACCGATATTTTCAACACTGCTTTGAAGTTTGGAGTAGGCATCTAGAAGCCTTTCTGTATCTTCCCAGTAAAGAGAAAGAGCAACTAAAGGAATCTAGCAAGTAGATAGTATCGAATATGGGTTGTTGACATGATGAAGTTCTCTAGGCCAACCTCAAGAGCTCTCGAAATCTTAATTTTTAGTCATGTTCAATTTGTTGTTGCTGATTTTACAGTCTATCTTCTAATCAAGTTTGAATGTTGCTTGTTGCTTCTACATTTCCATAATGAAGCCCCATGTTTGCAGCAGTAACTGCTGGGAATTAAATTATGTTTTAACTTTTTACTCTGGGCTAGCTTGGTGAACACAGTGATTTAGATTCAATAGATTGCATAGACAAAGGTGCATATATATTACAATATTTGGGTAGAATTTTGGATAGTCATAGTCATACCTTATATGTTGCAAGTAATTTTGTACCTACAGAAGCTAAAATGCATAAATATAGAAAATTATCAAGGTACAAAACTAGATTCTAAAGTGTATTTTAACAAATATGCCCAATTTTACACCATAACTGAACTGGCCATTTCTGGCCTCAAAACAATGAAGGTTAATTTTAATATTTCTGCGTCTCAGAGTATGTTGTTGAGATCATAACATAGTGTTTCTATGGTGAAATATTCAATAAATGCTAATCCAGTATAACATAGATGAACCCATAACCATGTGCTTGAAAGAGAAATCCAACACCAATGAAGGGGGACCTTTGTCCAGACTCCAAATATAAAGCACTTGAGAGAGGAGCATTATAGGTGAGATTGTTCTTAGGTATTTTATCAAATAACAACTCGAGTGAAAATGTTAAATGTTAAATAGCCATATCTACCACATTAATATTGTTAAATATAAGACTTTTGTTAATATTTTAAATTTTAAAATAGTTAACCACATAATTAACATCAAAAATATATTAAAATATTTAAATATATGAGAGCGCTTCTCTATTTAGCCACTATAAAAAAATAAAAAGTAAAATTTCCAAACATGTGCCAGCCCAACTGAATCACATTAAAATATGACTTTCTGATAAAAGGTACAAGTCAATGAAGAAAATGAAAAGCCATAAAGAAGCCGCAAACGCAAATGGTGGACATCCGGATTACACGTGGTCGGAAATTTGATATCGGGCATTTGGGAGTACGACAAGGCTGTCCCGTCAGTGACAATTAGACTTGGGGTGAAGTTGATTCTGCTCTTGGCATTAAACTCAACCATGGGCATTTTATCCTTCACTATATATTTTATGATGATCCTCGGTTACCGTTGAGAACGATTCCGAATGAAACAAAACTCATAAATGAAGCCTTTAAATAATATGACTGTCGCTACATAGCTTTACCCTATACGAATTGGTCTGAGAACGAGTTTGAATGGTGGTTGAATTAAACGTACGACATGGAGACCTTGGAACAACCGAACCTGTGACATGAAAACTTGACATTCCGTGGCTTTTACATTAATTTGGGATATATATATATTTTTTTTAACTGTGCGCAACAGAGTTCATGAAAATACACGGCCGTCTCCATAGTTCGTCAACGCTGATACTGTTGCAGCTGAGTCCACCGTTGTGCCGTCTCCACAGTTCATCAACGCTGATACTGTTGCCGCTGAGTCCACCGCCTTCCACGTTATGAATAATTTTTTTTTTTAAAAGGTCGTTCAACGATTTATTATTATTATTATTATTTTTTTATATATACGATTAAATGATTTTTTTTTTTACGCACCCATATCAATCGGATATTACATAGGCACGTCTACAACGATGATAACGCTGGCAATTTAAGACGCCGACACTCGTCGTTCGACCACCCAAAAGGTGGAACCATGCAGACACATGGGGTCGGGTCGTACGCGGGGACTGTGATGGTTTTGTTTTAAAACTTTGCCTAAATTACCGGCCTCCGCTTCTAAAGATGACTCAAGAGCTTGCAAATATCCTGCAAGAAATATTGCAATTTACGGAGGCGGATGAAACTGTTTTGAGAAATTTATGAGCCCTAAGCTGGCTGAAACATCGACCAAGCTTCGAATTTGTGCGTATTGAGCTTTTATGCACAGCTATGGACTGCACTGTTTTTAGAACTCTGAACCATACATAGTTAAGATCTCGGCTAATTTCAATGTTCTGCAAGTCGCTCGTTTGTCAGACACCTGAAATTGTGGCTGTTACAAAGGATAGTCCTCGTTAAGTCATATATATATTTTTATCATTATCTGCGTCTTTTAAATGGTTTGAATTTTGAATAAGGTAAAAGACAAAGGTAATATAATCATTTTGTAAGACTAGGTGCTCTTATCAAGTGAAAATGGATATAACTATCATTAGAAAATAGATAGTTGTGCTGTATAATAGGGGTGGATTGCTTATGTTCTGTACAAGCTATTCGGCAACAGAAACTGCCCAAAGAGCTCTTAGAGACAAGTCTTAGGCCAATTTTGCCAAATTTGGGTGACATCAGAAACCTCACCATACCCTTTATACAAGGTTTAGGTCATATACTTGATCTTTTACCAATTCGTTTAAAGGTAACATTGGGTGAAAAAAATTTCTAGAGCACTTGAGAGTGTGGCTGGAACCAGAAAAGCTTACCCAGCGTCAAAAGCTTGGAAAACTGGTGCACAATCAAAGCTTGCTGCAGGTAATTAAATGTATTAAAAGATTTGTTAATATTGAGTATGTGTCATCTGAGATCCTTTATATTAACGATAATTGTCTATTTGTCCCCTGTTTACTGCAGCAATCACTGAGTTTTTCCATCTTCTGCCACCTGCAGCAGGGAAGTTCTTGGATGACCTTGTGGTACTTAACAATAGAGATAGAAGCAGCACTACCTCCAGGACAAGTGTATAGTGAGCTGAATAGCCCGAATCGACTTCCCCTGACTAAGTTTTTAAATCATTTTGCATCAGATGCAGTAGATTATTTTCTTGTTCATTTGAATCAGCCAAAACATTTTAGAAGGTAATAATTTTTTTTTATAGGGAACGCTGTGCAAGCTACAGGAATTAGTTACTTCTAGGGCCAGTAAGATCCCAGGGTTTGAACATTGGGCTCTGATACCATGTGTAATAACCAAAACGGAAATGCAGGAAGCGTATAGAAATTTTAAATTTTTGTACTTACCTGGACTGCTATCTATCTGATCCTGTGAAGTTGATGATGCTGCTGCTACTGCTCTGCTCCAATTATTCGGGAGACCAATTCCACCCAGCCAGACTGAGTAGAGACTGGCTACTCAATCCAGTAAGCTTCTCACAGAAGCTCACTGTCCCTCGTGCCCAGAACCTCAGACGGATTAAAGCTCTTCCAATGGCAGACTTCCCTCACTTGGTGAATCCCTCCTCCTGGTTTCTCACTCCATTCTTTCCCCCCCTTTTCGGTTTAGACCTCCGGTATTTAACTGTGGGCTTGGCGGTGACCGCCCTTCCACCTGCAGCCACCGCCTTCCCTCCTTCCGACACGCTTTCCATGCATTTTGCGGCTCTCAGATATTTTCCCTTGCTGTCTTATGTCTGCTCTTGTGTATCCTGATTGATTTATGCGCCCCTTATATAAGGGTGGTTTTCTTTTATTTTTTTTTTTATTTTATTTTTATTATAAGGTTTTAAATTTTATAAAGTTTAATTTATATATTTTATAAAGTCCAAAATTTATGTTTATAAAGCTTAATCATATTTATTTTTAAGGTTCAATTCATATCTGTTTTAAGGTTTATTATATTAGTTTTAATATTAAGTTAAAACTTAATGTTAGTAGATTTGTTTAGATGGGTTGTCACAATAGTTGTACAAAAGATGTTTTAACTTTAGAGTTAATCCTCTGCATATTGAGACTATCTTCAAGATTATTTTATGTCTGATAAGATTCAGATACATAGAGGCAATCACATACAACTGAGATCTAGTTCTTCAATCTGCAGTGAGACTAGACTTACAGGACATGAAGAAAGATAACAATGAGAATACGATAGGAGTGAAGTTTAAATGACAAAACCAAAACAAAGAGATGGAGACAAAGAGGTATTAGGATTGTAGTAAGTCCTGTGAAAAATTGGTGACCCGATACCTACTGCAGTAAACTGATGATATTTCTCCTATTTGTTGAATTCCTTAAACAAATTACTTGTAGTTTTCTACAGCAAATATCGAAATACATACTCTGCAGCCTACACAAAATAAATACTGTGGAAACTAAATACAACACTGGAGAGAAATAAACACACACACATTTACACAGTTGTTTTTGGACAATGTCCTTGGAAAAACCCAATGTGGGAAAACTGGTGCAACAGCTGAGGGTTTTATTATTAAACAGTAGTTTTTGAGTACAAATTGTTGGATGCCCAAACTGGCTATCCGATACAGAGAAAAAATGGCAAAGAGTTAGTGAGAAAAATATCACACTGAGTCAGGAGATCCGACACTGATCAAGGGCTGGTAGCAGGCCCCACGCTGCCTCTGCACAGCGTTTGCATCAATCCTACGCAGATCTATGTCACATTGGTTGGGCTCTATGTCAGCTTCTCTGTTGATCTCATGCTATCTGGAAATGTTAAGTTATGGTATGTTCTATGCTTATAATAGTTTACTTCTTTTTCTTATTATATTCCACAGATTAGCAATCACATGTACATAAAGTAAAGTGCAAATAGAACATTAAACGATTGACAGAAAACAAGCCAAGACAAGAGACACAAGATGTGGCGGCTAGCCAGGAACAAACCCCACAATGTGTGGGGAAAACCTTTGATCAAATTTTCTTTTATCTTCAATAATTCAGCAAAGAGAAATAGTACAATAAATCTGATTTATATCAGCAGTAGCAAACCTTAGATCAGCAGCATCAACATTAGCAGCTTCATTGTCAAACTAGGGCAAAAGATATCTCACAAACTGACCATCGGATCGGCTTGATTCCACCACCAAAAGTTGCGGCTTCCAGAGGAGGTTCAGATGAACCTACAGTGCAGTTCAGATGACGAGATCTTCCGGTCCACGCAGGTCAAACTTCACTTCTGCAGTTGCAGCTTCAGTTTCAGCGGCTTCCTTTAAACTAGGGCAGTCGATATCTTGCAAACCGTCTGTCGGATTGACTTGATTCCACCACCAAAAATTGCGGCTTTCAAAGGAGCTTAAAATGAACCTACAACGCAGATTAGAAGAGGAGGTTTGATGGTCCACGCTGGTCAAAGTTTGGATCTGCAGTTGTAGCTTTAGTTTCAACAGCTTCGGCTTCACATGTGTGAAAGAGAGACCCTTTTCTGCGCAGTAGAGAAGAGACTCTTTTCTACGCAGTAGAGAGAGATTCTTTTCTGTGCAGTAGAGAGAGAGATGTGATGAGATGAGTCAGTGCAAATGAGGAAAATTCCTCTTGTATTTATACATAACTGATGATATTTGAATATATGAGACTGTGGGGCTTCTGAGCCTACATGAGTTGTAGGTCGGCTTGATAATAATTCCATAATCAAAATAAATTCATATCTCCATGAATACTTATTAGAATCAGATGATCTTTATATCAATCTTACACCTCTCGACGAGAGGAATCTAATAAAAATATTATCAGCCATGAATAAGATGACCCACATGAAGTTTGGCCCTAGTTGCCAATTTTAACACCCCCTCTCAACTAGGGAGAACTTCATGTGCAATCTGTCTATCAGTCGTTACTATTCATCCATCAAATGCACTGCCCTGTATAGCCTGACCCTTGCCCTGCTCTGCTCTATTCTGCCTCTTCTTCTTTGTCTTGTTCTGCCCTGTACTGATCTATACAGCTCTGTTCTGTTATGCTCTGCTTTGCTTTGTTCTGTTTAGCTCTACTTTTGTCCGAATTATGAAGAAGAAGAAATGATCGAGGATGTATCATACTGACTCAAAGTCAGTCTCAAAGTATGTACCACTGGTTCTAGACCAATCTCAACCAACCCGAAGTCAGCATCATAGTGAGTACAACTCCTACCACTGGTCCTAGACCAGTAACATCCTCCACTGGCTCAATGTCAGTCTTAGAGTGCGTACCACTGGTCCCAGACCAGTAACAACCGACCCGAAGTCAGTGTCATAGTATGTACCACTCCTACCACTAGTCCCAGACCAGTATCATTGATCCCATATCAATGGAGGTCATCCTAGCATAGGGAGTGTCATAGATACAGCGATGCATCCATCGGTACTACTATGGTCCCTAACTTCATTTCCCTGCTCATTGTTCAGATGAGAGGTACTTCCCATGAGTCCCAGACTGCATGGGTAGGATGCCTCAACAGGAGAACTAATCAATCTTGTCCTCACAAGAGAACACATCAATCGTGCTACAATCGCCATGGAGAACACATCAATCCAGGCTGCCATGGAGAACATATCAATCCAGGCCTCACAGGAGAACACATCAATCCTGCTACAATCGCCATGGAGAGCACATCAATCCTGCTACAATCGCCATGGAGAACACATCAATCCAGGCCTCATAGGAGAACACATCAATCCTGCTACAATCGCCATGGAGAACACATCAATCTAGGCCTCACAGGAGAACTAATCAATCCTGCTACAATCGCCATGGAGAACACATCAATCCAGGCCTCACAGGAGAACTAATCATCCCGCTACACAGGAGAGCGAATCATCCTGTTCCACAAGAGAGCGAATCATCTTGTCCCGCAAGAGAGCGAATCATCTTGTTCCGGTGCGCACCACCAGGGGAGGGTGGGTCACCCTGTGGTCGTATGTTGTTCCAGTAAGAACCACAAGCCATCAGAGCTCCCAGAGCTTAATGTATGCAACATGCAGGACCCTTGTACAAGGGTTTCTTGCCGACTCCAAGTCGTTTGGGAAAATCACAAATTAGATCTTTCCTCGGGGCTTTGGCAAGGTGTATCGGCCTGTACATCATCTTAATGCGATGGGGCCTCCTTGCTCATCGACTTACCATATCCCAGATGATGTCTATCTACTGGAGCAATTGACGAATACGGGATTCCTCAATAATCGAATCCCACCTCTGGTTGTTATAGAGAATCACAGTGGTATGCAATGTAAATCCAAACATCTCACTGAAGAGCTTTCGTAACGACACTGCCTCACACAAGGTCATGCTAGCAACAATATATTCTGCATCAGCGTTGCTCAAAGCCACCGACTTCTGCTTCCTGCTCATCCAGGATATCGAAGCAGATCCCAAGGTGAAACAACACCCGAAAGTGCTCTTACAGTCCACCACACTACCTACCCAATCAGCGTCAGTATATCCAAGTAGTCTCACATCTCTGGCAATGTATCTTAACCCATTGTACCACGAAGATATCTCAGAAGATTCTCGGCATCAATCCAGTGAGGCTCAACCAAATATGAGCTCATAGTGCTAACTGCAAAACATATGTTCGGACGGAGGTTCACCAAGAACATCAATGCGAATGAGTTTTTGAAACTCAAAGGCATTTCCCAAATCTAGTTCGACATCACTACCATATAACTTCTAAAAGTTAAGATCCTTGAGGTAGTCACAGGCTTGCAGTCCATCATACCAAATCTTTCCAATATCTTTACCACATATTTTCCTTGAGATAGGAAAATTCCCCTTGGCTTCTGCCATACTTCAAGTCCTTGATCCTTCATTTCAAATTCAGAAGCCAACTCCCTCTTACATTTGTGAATGAGATGGTCTACACCTGTTAGAAAGAGGTCATCTACATACAACACCAGTATAAGAGGCTTGTCATCTTCAACCTTAAAGTAAAGGTTAGCATCGACTTCATTCCTAGTGAATCCCAACTTCATCAAGTAGCTGTCGATCCTCTCATACCATGCTCGGGGTGCTTGCTTCAACCCATAAATAGCCTTCTTCAACCTGCATACATGAGATTTTCGATCATAAATCTCAAATCCTTTGGGTTGCTCCACATAGACCTCTTCTTTGATCGAACCATGCAAGAACGCGGTCTTGAAATCCATCTGATGCAGGTTCCATCCTTGTGAAGCCACAAGGGCTATGATCAAGCGGATGGTCGTATATCTAGCAACAGGTGAAAATATCATAGTCTATACCTTGCTTATGGGATAAACCACAAGCAACAAAATGAACCTTATACTTTTCCATACTTCCATTTGTTGCATGCTTTATCTTGTACAACCATTTTAAAGTAACAATTGTCTTGTCCAGGGTTTGGGAACTACTTCCCAGACATCATTCTCCATAATAGACTCATATTCTATGGTCATAGCATCCTTCCATAGTTAATGCTTGATGAAATCTGAGAATGATGAAGGCTCATTTTGTATGATCGTGCTCATGATGGTCAGGTATCCCTGATACCTATTAAGTTTCTTACTTTGACGGAAGGTTCCTCAGGGTGCAGCATGTCCTTCAGCATCATCAAGTAACCCCTTAAGCCATTAAGGCCTCTTTCTAGAAGAGGAAGGCTCATATGGAGGAGGATCAATCGGATCCATGGGTTCTTATACATCAGGCATTGATTCATCATCCTTCTCTTTCGGTTCCCTAGTGTCGGCTTCTTGAGAGCTCCTCAAAGTCGGAAGATTGTTCACCTTGCTGAGAGCCATATCTTCGTCAAAGGTGACATCATGACTAATTATGAATTCCCTTTGACCGGCTACATAAATTCTATAGCCTTTAGTATTTTCACCATAGCCCATGAAAATTCCCTTCTTTCCAGATGCACCCAATTTATTTCTTTTCTCTTTCAGCACATGAATATATACAGGGCTTCCAAAAATTCTAAAATGAGAAACATCAAGTTTCTTACCGGTGAAATTTTCTTCAGGAGTCTTCGAACCCAATGAATGCTTGATGAGGGCATTGATTTTGTACATATATGGCAGTGTTTGTAGTTTCAGCCCATAGAAACTTCAGAAGTCTTTGATCATGTAGGATGGCCCGGACAACTTCCATCATCGTGTGGTTCTTCCTTCCCGCCACACCATTCTGCTTGGGAGTATGTGGTGTAGTAGTCTCCCTCTTAATGCCAGACTCAGATATGCCTGAGTGAACCAACTGTAATACATCGGAGGTCTTGCTTTGGCTTGAGGGGAATGGTCCCCTTTTGAGCTTTCCTTTGACACATCCCAGACATACACCTTCTTTCTCTAATCAGAATTCGGGCATCCCTGTCACCATCTGTCTTACACCGAGTATAGCTTTATAATGAAGGGGGGTAAACCTCTAATGCCAAAGTTCGGACTGAAGAGATGTGTCATAAGACATGACACCTAGCAGACTTCCATTGACCTGATATAATGAATCAACACTAAACCCAAGAGTAAAGGCATCTTTAACATTATTTTTCCATATACATACCTTGCCATTGCTAAAGGTTATCTTGTAGCCTTTGTCTTCCATTGTCGAGATGGACACTAGGTCCTTTTTGAGGTCAGGTACATTCGGACTTTCTAGCCTTCTTGAATGGTTGTCCTCTTCCTCGATCCCCAGCTCTCCTTGATCTTCAAGGCTTAGATTGATAGACATCTTCCATCTGTGATAGTCAGCTTCTCACAGAGCTTGTCTTCAGCAGGAAAGAGTGTTGAGGACCCCATAGTTCTTTTAGGATAGCCTTACCAATCTTCTCTTTGATGATTGCCCGTGCTCTTGCTCGGGCTTTGTCTTTAGCTCTGATACCATGTTAATTTATGGTATGTTCTATGCTTATAATAGTTTACTTCTTTTTCTTATTATATTCCACCGATTAGCAATCACATGTACATAAAGTAAAGTGCAGATAGAACATTAAAAAATCAACAGAAAACAAGCCAAGACAAGAGACACAAGATGTGGCGGCTAGCCAGGGACAAACCCCA
>APFE030107311.1:84183-98237 GCA_000404065.3 Pinus taeda | reverse complement strand
ACGTCAGCCTCTCTCTGCCTAGTGCTGGCCATGCGTCACCCTGAATGGGTCTACGTCAGCCTCAGGAGGCCCTGCGTTAGCCTTTTGGCCCTCTGCGTCAGCAACGTTGGCCTCTTTGAAGCACTGCACAACTCTTGGCTGCCTTTGCGTGGCCCTGCATGAGCCCTGGCTGCTACTGCGTCACTTTCTTTGGCTCTTGCTTTGATCTCCCGACACTATCTCTGTCTCTCTGTACTCACTGCCCCTCAGTTGCAACTCCGATCACTAGTTCTATCTCTCTTAGCAAACTCCGCTCTAGAGAATAGAATGACTGATCATCTGGTGTGTTCTCCAAGTGAACCTCAAACCCCCTTTTATACTTTTCTCGTTGACATATCAACGGCCGAGATTAAGTCCCTAATCAACGGCTAAGATTAGATCTGGCTTGATCCATGTCTTTTGGACCATTCTAACACAATTTTATATTAATCCACAATATTTAAATTTCCCTAAGTTTAGACTTAGAGACTCCATTAAAATAATAATTATTTTAATATCTCTTGAACTATTTAGAATTTGCCCAAACCCTTTCTGGGTATTAGAGATCTCATGTGCCTTAGCCTTTCCACCAAGTTTCGTGGCTAGAGCACATCCGATACTACCCCAAATCAACAACACATGGGTGTAGTTTCTCAAAACTTAAATTTGAATTGTTTGAGCATCTGAACATTTTCAAAGTGCATGGAGAGAAACAGTCTAGAAAGATGATCAAGATCCTCTATACAGATAATGGGGGGGAGTATGTCAACAAGGATGTCCGACATCTTTGTGATGAAGCAAGAATACAGTTGTAGAACATAGTTCCTTACACCCCAACAAAATAGGGTCGCTGAGAGGAAGAACAAATCCTTGAAAGAGATGGTTAGTTGCATGTTGCATGCAAGTTCCCTTCCTTCCAAATTGTGAGATGAAGCAATCAAATTTGCTTTATACATATAAAATAGATCTCCTCACAAATTTGTCACATGAAAAAAACGTTTTGAAGCATGGAGTGGCATGCAACTGAAAGTCACACATTTTCACATTTTCAAATCTTGCACATGGGCCTGCATTTCTGTAGAAAAGAGGAGGGATTTGGAGCCTTAAAGCAAAGAGTGCATATTTGTTGGATATCCATATGGTGTAAAGGGATACAGATTGTTAGATCATTCAACAAAAAATCTCTTCAGTGAGAGGAGTGTCTTCTTTGGAGAAAGTCCCCTGCATGCACCTAAGGAACAACATGAAAAAACTTTTGAGCTTCCTCCTATAGTAGATCTAAGAGATGATGCATCTTGTCATTCAGATCAAATTTCAGATCTGAGTTTCAAAGTTAATTTAGAATATCATGGACATGCATGTGAAGCTTTAGATTTCTGACCAATTTTGACATAGAAGTGGAACCTCAGGAGTGATCTGTTGGGTGATAGGGTTATCCTGCAACGATTTCTCAATTTGAAGAAGCACCTCATACACTCATAGCTACAAAACCAGTTGTGCCCATGGATTGCTACATGTTATAGCACCTGACCCTCAGACTTATGCAGAAGCTATAGGGAATTCTTTGTGGGATGCTGCTATGGACGAGGAGTACAACTCCCTCATTAAGAACTAAACTTGGGACTTGGTTCCACTGTCTCCGGATCATAAGCTTGTCAGTTGCAAGTGGTTTTACAAGACAAATAAAGTATCAAATGGACTTGTGAGCAAATATAAAGCATGGTTTGTGGCCAGAGGATTTTAGTAGCTTCATGGGATGGATTATGATAAAACTTTTGCTCTAGTGGCCAAAATGGACTCTATTTGGTTAGCTCTTGCAATTGCAGTAACAAGAAGGTGAAAGGTTCACCACATGGATGTGAAGAATGCATCTCTTCATGGTGATCACAAAGAAATTTACATGGAGTAGCCGCAACAGTTCGTAAACAAGACATTTTTAGTTTGATGACTTAAAATGTCTCTCTGTGGCATCAAGAAGGCACCTAGAGAATGGTATGCTAAAATGGATTCCTATTTACTCTTTCAACATTTCTTTTTATGTAAATATGATCCAAATATTTATATGCTCAGAACATTTGACTTTCTGTTGATCATAGTGCTCTATGATCTACTAATCATAGGTAGTTCAACCTCAACCATTATTACAATCAAAACTGCTTTGCATGACAAATATGGGTTTGTTACACTTCTTCCTTGGAATAGAAATCAACTAGGATGATTCATAGATCAAAATTGCTTACTACGACTGTGTAAGAGATCTCTTGGTTCACATTCACATGACCGACTACAAGCCAAAAACTACACCTTTCTTATTGGGGGTACACCTTAAGGATGGCAAGGATACACCATTGCTTGATTGCACCGTGTATAGACAGCTTGTGAGGAGTCTCCTCTGTCTCACTCACATATATATCTCTCATATGCAATAGACTTAATTTCCATATACATGCACTGGAAATATGCCAAGCACATACTTAGATATATCCAGGGAACCATCAGCTATGGGATTCATTATGCGGTAGGGTGTACTTTGGATCTTATTGGCCACACTGATTCAGATTGGTCTAGCGATAAAATTGATCGCAATTCCACTTCAGGATATGTTCTCAGTTTGGGATATGGCCCCATTTGTTGGTCCAGAAAAAGAAATCCATGATTGCTTTGTCAGCAGCAGAGGCTGAATACAAAGGTGCAGTCAACATTTCCATTCTGGTCATTTGGCTGTAGAAATTCTTAACTAAGCTTGGTATCCTATTTCATCACTCGACTGTCATTTGGTGTGACAATCAAAGCATACTAAAATTTTGTAGAGATCCAGTGCAGTGGCAATGAACAAAACACATCAAGACACATGACGGGGTCATTGACTTGCAGTACTATCCCACTTCTAAACTGACTTTCGACATCTTCACGAAGACTTTCGCTGAGCAAAAGTTTCACTTTCTACAAGACCTCCTTGGAGTGAAGGGCAGAACTGCCTAGTAGTTGCATTTCATATTCAACATTGTATTTTGAGGTGAGAGTGGGGGGGGAGGGGGCCGAGGTGGGGTGTTCCCATGTGGTTTTCTATGTTTCCTCTTATCTCGATTATCATATGCTAATTAGATGCATTGTAAAATGTGTACCTTACATGGCCTTTTGATGGGACCTGTCCATTGTTTTCTATCTAGTAGTGCTTAAAGGGGGTATTGAAGATATTACATGCACTTAGTTGTACTTCAGTTAGACTAGTGGAATGGATTCATGCATGAAAAGCTTGTTATTATCACCAATAGGGCATTCCACAAGTGCATTTATGAGTTTTACTTATCTTCACTTGCATGGGAGAGTTCACTAATTATTGCATGGCCAATTAACTAGGGCTAGGTGTCAGTTTCCTTGAATACATATGCATATCTCTCTAGATTCACTACTATGGTACATTAGTTCAGCCATGCAGAATTTATCGCATATAATTTGTATTCCCTTATTTATTTCTGTGAGTGAAAAGAATTCATTAATTCTTACAATTTTCTTCCTTCTTTCCAAGTTTTGTTTATTGTTTTCTAGCTAAATCCATTTTGTGCAAGTTCAGCGACAATTTTACAAAACAAACATAAAAATACAAAAGATTAGATGGCAACAAACCACACTCATGATAAGACTAAATATTTTGGGATTGAATGCAGTCTTCTTTCAACCGACTCTTTGCTAGCCGTCAATATGATTTATTTGCAAATTTATACGAAAGGAACATAACTTGCAGCTACATGCAATAAAAGGCTGGAAACATGCATGCAATGACTTGCTAAAAGCCTAAAACATATATAATTAATGCTACCACAGAGTAATACATGCTTGAATGAGTTGGCTATTGGGGAGCTGTATCTGTCCAAAATTTTGTTGGCCCTGAAGTTCTTCTTTTGAAATTTTCATTGTTGCTTTTACAACTTCTTGTAGTAGCTTAGGTTTGGATTTAAAAGCCACCTCGGAAATCATGGAAGCTGTTGTCACTGTACTGATAATGGATAGCATCTAGTGACTATTATGTTGAAATATAAGAGAAGAATCGCTATTTTACAAATTCAAATTGCTAGTTTCTGACAGTAGCCCAAAATTATCTTCGAGATAACCTGAGAAAGGATGATAAAGGAAAGGAATCACTCAAAGTTTCTCAAAGCTATGTTTAACTGAATCCTTCAATAGAAATCTGCGGAAATCTCCATTTGAAACTGACAGAATGCAGTACAAAAGTGCAATGAATCATCGACAGCTGTGAATTTATTGAACTTATGTGAGTTATTTTCCAGTGAGTTAGTGCTTTATGCTAACCTCAAATCTTCAATTTTGTAATTACCAGAAGGGCATGATTCTGAGATAACTACTCTTAACGTTTTCCATGCAGAATAATTGTTGATTGTTGCTTTTCCCATAAAAATATAAACCAACTTGCCTAGTTGTTTTCTGTTCTTAGGCTTACATAGTCTTGTAAAACGCCGTTTTCTTGCACACATGAATGCTATAGATGCAGTAGATGTGTACTTTGGTATTGCAAGGCAACTTATGGCTTCGAAAAATCTCTGGATGGGGGGCAATCTTATTGTATCCTGTCTTCATTATGAGACGGTGTGGAAAGTTTGTGCCTGTCTGTGCATTAGCCTTAAAAGTAATTTTATATTACTCGTTTCTGTCTGTCAGGTTCCAACTGGAGCAAGGTTTGTACAGATTCCTGGAACAGAATCAGAAGCAAATCCTCGAGGGTTGATGGTGGAAGTACTCTGGGACCAAGATGACACCGGAGCCCTTTGTATTTCTGCCCACTCTAATGAAATACCAGTGCCAGTGCCAATCATGTAAATACAGAACGCGTGACACCAATTAGTAGAAACTGATCAAGCAGGTCTTTTAGAAGACAATCTTCCAGCAACGTAGCACCTATAGGGTTGGTTATATTGAAGAAGATAGGATTTCAGCCTCGAGCAGGTAACTTCCTGATTTGTTTTAGATCATTGAAATGTATAAAAGACAGGAAATACGTTAATATATATTAGAGAATCCCGTGGTATGAATATAGAAGTGGGATTGTGCCTATACCCGACAAATGCAGCATCATCGCCGTCTTTGAGCGCGTCCATTATTTTAATTGTATTATCAAATATTTTTGTCAGGTCTGTGGAGAGAACCCATGAGCTAAGGGAACTCATTCTGAAGTTCTTATATGTGAAACAGTGTAATGAGTAGTTGTGATCACAAACTACACATGAAACGGGCTAGGTTAGATATCATAGCAATCATTGTGATACTGAACATTACAAATTTCGTTTTCAATGGCAGGTTGACATCAGCACTTGTTGATCCAAGCTGAAAGAGCCACAAAAAGTTAGAAAAGCTTTGGTGTGCGAACATTATGAGGTTGATGCTCAATTAGCATGATTTTCGTTACTACTGTGATGATTTATTTATTTATTTAAAGTCATTTCTGTTTATGAAAATTTAATGGTTAAAAATGAAGTACAGTCCAAGTTGAGCCATGAGAAAGTATATATATATATGGTTATCTATCACATTTATTTTATTGTTAGTGGCATAAAGTGATACTTTATTGTTAATTGTATCTCTTCTCTTTTATAAAAAGTGATTTTGGTTGTTAATTTAAATTGAGAAAATTTCTTATGGAGTTAGAGATAGGATGTGTTTAAGAGTTTTATTTATTTATTTGGTTATAAGTTTAGTTGTTATCTTTGTTTTTTTTTTATTGTTGTTTTTTTTAAAATTTATCTATTATAAAGAAGTGTTTATTAAGTTGATAGTTGTTTCTTAATTGAAAGTTGATAGATTAATTTTTTCTTTAATTTTTATTTTATGATTATAAATAAAACATGTTGCCATATTTTAGTGGTTTTTTTTATACTAATAGATGGAATTGGAATATTAACTAATTTGTATCTCTAAATTTATGTTTGCTTTTACACATTTACCTAATATAAATATGAGATTACCATGCAAATTATCAAATTACAAATGAAATAACGTTAATACATGTTTATATTTTTAAACTTACCTAATATAATTATTATTGTTAATAACATAATTAATTTATGTTAATCACATTTACTATTACTATGATTGTACTAATATTATAATTGTATATTATATTATATTTTTTAAATTCAACTTCTAACCATCTCATTAAATTCTAAATTCTATATGTATCAAACTTAAAACCATTCAATTGAATCTTAAATTAACCATCCCATTAATTAAATCTTAAAGGTATCAAACTTATAACCATCAAATTAAATCCCAGATGTATGTCAAAGTAATTTATAATTTAGTCCTCATTAAAGAGATTTAGAACAGTCCGTGAAGGAGCGCACTGTTAAAGTGCTCCGTAAGCAAAGGTCACTGGTTCTAGTCTCGCGGATACCAAAAAATCCAACCTAGTTTCTGCTGAGGCTGGGTGCGATTCCCGAATAACTTTAAGTTTTGATAGATAAAAAAGTGTATAAATGAGTTTCTAAAAACCTTCTGAACTACCCAAATGCTTCGCAACATGCAGCCTTTATTACCGTAAGGTTTTCGGTTGTCATTATATTCCGTACGTTTATTTTATTGGCGAAGTTTTTAAAACACTGTAACTAACTTATAAGCTCAAGAGTGAGGACAACGGCAATGATCTTGAAGGCTGATTGGTCGTACACATGACACATTTGCATGCAAAAAAAAGTATTATGCACTTAATTTGTGATGATACGGTGAAACCAGCCTAGAGGCCGTGGTTTAAGAGGTTTTCACAAGTCTTGTGGGCTAATTCTCTGTAGGATTATGTAGGTTTAATAGTTGTTCTAAGCTCAATTTCTTCAACTACAGATATAAGTAGCAAAACCATTTGTAATTTGTAAAATATTGAAAAATTTATATGCACCAAAATGATGCACGGTATATCAAGGTGTACTTAGACATGTGCGCATAAAATTATGTGTCACAAGTATAAGTCCATATTACATAACAGAATCAACATTTAAAGTGTTGGATTGTTGCATGGCATTACATTATGTTTAAGAAGTGAAAGTATTAGGTTGTACTTAGGCTGTGTGCATAAATTTTAGTCACAAGTATAAGTCATCATGTATAGAATTTCAAGATAACAGAATAATGTTGAGTGTGGTATTTATTTAGCATGGTATTGTTTTAAAACATCTTTTTCTTCTTTTTCCAGTATCTCTCGAAATATTAGAAACAGGTGACCTTTTTAATTAAGATAATTATAAAATTGTAGAAACATAATTTACGTACATTATTAATGAAAAAAACAGTTAACTAGTTTTATATTTATTATTTTTATAATATATTATATATAAAAATTTTATTATATATAAAAGTATTATAATATAAGTTAAATGTTATTTTATTTAGTTATTTTGTTTTTTTTTTAATGGAATATAATGAAATTAGTCATATCATATTTATATTTTATAATGTTTATTATATTTTGGATAATTAATCATGTTTTTCTTATATAATTTTTTTTATTAAATAAATTTTAGATTTTTTTATAAATTTAAGTTAATTGTTATTGTTGATTAATTTTTTTGAAATTTGATTAGTTTTTAAATTCCAATTTATAAATAATGTTTTTCGTTGTGAGATTTATTTCAGAATCCAAATTTATTACAAGTCATCCAATATGATATTCAAATGCACATCCATATATAGTTTGCAGGATTCCGTTGTCCACTGTCCATGATGAATTGCATAGCCTAACTCCATGATAAATGACATAAACACTTAACAAAAATATACAAATTTTCATTGATGTTATTGATGATTGCTTTCTCACAATGCTAAGATCAATAATAACTCAATAATCAAACTTTGAGTCAAACTCTTTCTTAATTAAGTATTTCCCTATAAATAGGACAACCTCATGCACAATCTAAGGATTTATTAGTGCCCACAAAAACACCCTAGTTGCATTGTTAATCCCTATATAATCTCCATGTTAACACAACAATCCCTTATTAAGACCCATATATTGAGTGATTACATTTCTATTGTTATATTGTTATGTAGGCTAGAACCCCTCATGGTCCCATGTTATTATAATAATATCCCTTTTCTCCCATGTATATACTAGGGAGACCTAATCTTAACATCACCAAATATTGTTTCGTTCATTGTATTTAATGTATAATAAGGTTCCCCCCTCGAAGTGGACTATTATTATTGGTTTATTATCTTTTTTAAGGTGCAACAATCATAACATTTGGTATAAGAGTTCTCGATCCTAAGGTTCTACTGCTTCAAACAAGTCATCATGGAATTTTCTCTATAACTCCTTTTCTAAGAGGTTTCAGACTGTGAAACCTAGAGAAGATTGAGAAGACATCCCTATCAATCTTTGGTTCAAGATTTATACTTGGTTCGCAATATTTTCAGAGATATGGTCTAAGGAAGTTAGGCTTTCTGAATGTTCCTAAATTCTGTCTCAAATATGTCAGTTCGACATTTTCACTATAAATTTTTTCTGAGGCTTTAAACTGTGAAACTTCAACCATGATGAGGAGAAATTGTGGTGAAAATTTGGACCAAGTTTTAGATATTGGTTTGCTATATTTTCAAAGAATCGCTCCAAGAAATTGAGGGTTTTAGTGTGCTCCAGAACTCAGTCTCAAACAAGTTAGTTTGATGTTTTTGCTATAACTTTTTTCTATAAGGTTTCATCAAGTGAAAACTTGACCATATTAAAGAGAAATATTAGGGAATATTTGGTTCCATTTTCAAAATTTGCCTCACTATACTTTGGGAGTTATACACTATGGAAGTTAGAGTTTGTGAACCGTCATGAAATAAATTTTAACCATGTCAACTCTGTATTTTGGCCATATCTTCTTGTATGGGCATTTTTAGACTATGAAATATGTAGGGGTTTTAGGAGACATATCGAATCACATCAATTACGGTTTCTAGAATTATATTTCAAGAATTGGACATGTGGAATGCTATACAAGTTTTCTCGTGGGAAGAGGAAAAAAAAAAGCATCAACAAGTTTTGGGAAAGTTACTATAACTTTTAGTTGGCATATCAGGTTCAGTTCACATCTTTGGAATTACTACATATCAAAGTACCATAGAAAAAAATTTCATATCCGGAGGCCTCAAATCATAGAGATATGTCAATAAATCTTCAACCATTATGATATTCTCTAAATCTAGGTATGTAACTTACTATTTACCTAATTGTTCATTAGAAGATCCCCCCCTTTTTTGTAATAAAGAGGATGGTTATTATTATTTTCCAACATGTCTCTAAGAAAGTTGCTAGACCAATTAAATCACCTAAAGGCTCATCCTTCAATCGTGAAGAAAGTGAAGACTTGGAATTTAGGTTATCTCAATGCAAGAAGAAAGTTAATGAAATGGATGGTAATATGTTGAAAAAGGTGGATTTCTTAGGTTCTCAAGAAAAGCTTAAAATAAAAATGGAAAAGAATATGAATGACAATAAGGAAGTAATAGAAAATAAGATAGAAGGAATAGAAATGAAGATGAATGAAAATAAGGAAGGAATAAAAATGAAGATGAATGGAAATAAGGAAGAAATACAAAAATCTATGATTTCCATGGAAAATCTTCCCTTGGAGAGGCTTCATAAATGGGATGCGTAGATCTAAGGAAATTGTGAACATAAGGAGAAACATTTTTCTAAGAATCAATCTCATATGGGGGAGTATGCGAACACAATTGGAGAGAAAAAATTCTGAATCACAGAACTATAATCATCAATTTTCAATCCAAGATCCACATCATCATGTCTTCAAGTAAGCACTAAGGAACTACGACATTCTAAAGATTAATATAAGGAAAATTTATGGTAATGATCTTATAACATGAATATTTTAGATGGAGCAATACTTCTATCTACACTAATAGACATCCTTACAAAAGGTAAATATTGCATTCACGTTTTTAGAACAAGACCAACATGTATGGTATCAATGGCTCTGTGAAAGAAAAAAGTATTATGTTAAGTCTTGGTCCATTTTTACAGAGGGATTGATAGCACATTGTGGGATTATTAAGAGTAGCACAATATTCAATTAATTGGTAAATATTCGACAAAAAAGTCCTATTATAGAGTATATTCAACAATTCCAAAACATGAGTCTCAAGGTAAAGAGTACTTCAAAGGATAATTTGTTAGAGTACTTTAAAGGAAAACATCCAACATGAGGTGCACCTCTTTGAACCTAAATATTTAGAGCATGATTTCAGTCTAGAAAGGAAAGTTGAAAGTAAAAATATGGCGACTAGAAAATTGGTCACTAATCACTATAGAGAAAATCATGCTCCCTTGCCTAAACTGACAAGATTGACTCCTCAACAAATGGATGAAAGAAGAGAAAAGAGACTATGTTACAACTATGACAACAAGTATAGTAAATGGCATAAATACAGTGAGAATAAATTATTCTCCATAGAATGTGAAGATGAAGAAGATCAATAAGTGGAAGCTTCACAAGATCTAGAGCTAGAAGAAAATACTCCAACAATCTTTGCCCATGCATTGGTTGACATTAGTACTCCACAAACCCTTAAGATAGAAGGATATATCGAAAGGAAAAGGGTAACAATATTGATTGATTAAGGTAGTACCCATAATTAAATTAATTACAAATTGGAAAAACTTCTTAACTGCTTTATATATCCAATACTAGAATTTCAAGTGATGATTGTAGATGGATGTACAATAAATTGTTCAGGGATAAGGTTAAGTTGAATATGGAGGAGTATTTATTGGTTAGTCCCATGATTTCAATCCAAATGGGTGGTGTTGATGTTGTATTATGGGTCCAATGGCTACAATTGCTGGGAACAATGACCCTTAATTTCCAAGATCTTTTTGTAATATTTTTATCATAAGGAAAGGAAATTGAGCTTAGAAGTATCCAAGGGAAAATTAGTAAAGTGATAAGCTCCAATAGCATGATAAAATTGCTAAAAAGGGGACACCAAGCTGTAGTTGCACAATTGTGCTCATTATATGTTCAAACATCTCTATCCTCTGTGCTAGTGGATCTTCAAAAAGTTATCAACGATCATGCTAAGGTATTTGGATAAATTCCTAAGGATATTCCACTTTTCTATGAACATGAACATGTTATTCATTGGCAATCAAGAAGTGTACCACCTAACATTAGGCCTTACAAATATCCACATGCACAAAAGAGTGAGATTGAGTGTATGGTTCAAGAAATGTTAGAGTTAGGCATCATTCAGCCTAACCATAGTATTGACACTATTATAAGAGAAACAACTATATGCAAAGCCTTCCAAGTGTGCCTTTAGGGTTCAAGAAGTGGAATATTTGGGGCATATCGTATCACATGATGGTGTCAAGGTGTATCTTAAAAAAATCAAAGCTATGAGGGCATGACCAATCCAAAATACCTTGAAGACACTAAGAGGCAGAGGATTCTTAGGTTTGAAAGAATATTACCAAAAATTTGTCAATAATTATGGTCAAACAGTAGCATGCCTAACAAAATTATTGAAGAAGGAAACATTTTATTGGAATAAATAAGAAACTGAAGTGTTTGAAGAACTTAAAGAGGTTATGTGTACAACTCTCGTCTTAGCAGTGCCTGAATTCGGAAAATTATTTATTATGGATTTTAGTGCAATTTTGATGTAGGAAGGATGACCCCTTGCCTTTGAAAGTAGTGATCTTAAAGGAAAGAAATTACTCAGAACCATCCATGAAAAGAAATGTTGGCCATGCTATACATACAGTTAAGAAATGGCATCCATACCCAATAGGAAGACACTTCAAAGTAAAAACAGATCATGATAGTCTGAATTACTTCTTGGAGAAAAGAATATCTTCATAAGAGAAACAAAAAGGGGTCACAAAGATGTTGGGTTATGACTTTTAAATTATCTACAAAAAGGGAAAACAAAATATTGTGGTAGATGCACTCTCAAGGAAAGAGGAAGACACAAATGGTTTAATATGTTCTATTTCCATTCCAAAATTTGACTAAGTAGAAGAAACAAGGATAGAAGGGAAGTAAGATAAGAAGATATGTAAGATAATTCAATAGATACCGGAGGACCCTGATGCAATAGAAAAATTTACATGGAAAAATGATTTGTTAGGGTATCAATATTTCTTATACTTATGTGAGAATTCTCAAGTCAAATGTAAGGTCCTATTGGAATTACATACTTCTCCTATAGAAGGGTATTCAAGGTTCTTGAAAACATACCATAGGATAAAGAAATATCTTTCTGGGAAGGCCTTAAAGCAGATGGGAAAAAAATTGTGCGAGAATGTGCCAAAAAAATAAAGGAAAGACTATCATGACCCCATGGGTCCTTTAATCATGAGCCATACCAAGCCAACATTAGGAAGAATTTTCAATGGATTTTATTACAGGTTTATCAAAATATAAAGGAAAGAGTGACATTGTGGTAGTGGTAGATCAAGTGACAAAGTATGCCCAATTTTTCTCTCTTTCTCATTATTGTAAATAAAGTACCGTGGAAAAAGCATTCATGGAAATAGTCCAAAAGATACATGGAATACCAAAGATTATTGTAAGTGATATAGATATGATTTTCACTAGAATTTTTGGACTATATTATTTTCTTTTTTGGGTACTCAATTAGCTCACAACTCATCTTACAATCCTTAATTTGATGAGAAAATTGAGATTGTGAATAAATTTTTAGAAGGATGTCTATGTTGTTTTACATCTAATAAATAGAAAAAATGGATCAAATGGTTTCTCTTGGCAGAATGGAGGTACAATACTTCCTTCCATACTTCATAAAAAATGTCACCATTTATGATACTTTATGGATATCATCATCCATCCATCACATCACCCTTAAAGGGGAGTATAAAGGCTCAAGTAGTGTAGGACCACATCCAACACCAACAAGAGGATCTAAAACTATTGAAGGACAACATGGTTATGGCAAAAAATAGGATGAAACAATAAGTAGATCAAAATCATAGTGAAATGGAATTTGAAGTGGGGGATTATGTATTTGTGAGACTACAACCATATACACAAATGTCCCTCAAGAAATAAAAGAAGGAAAACAAATTAGCTCCAAGGTATTATGACCCCTATAAGGTGTTCAAAAGGATTGGAAGTATGGACTACAAATTCACGTGTACATCCAGTCTTCTATATTTCTTGCTTAAATAAGGTCATCGATGATAATATCCTAGTCCAAACTCTTCTACCATAGATTAATGAAGAAGGAAAATAATACTAGAACCAGGAATAGCTTTAAAAACAAAGACTAAGTAGCTAAGAAATCAAGCAATTATCGAGTACCTCATCAAATGAAAGAACCAACCAATGAAAGAAGTGACATGGGAATATGAGTGTTTCATGTAGAAACACCCGCATATAGTCAACTATTGAGGACAACACTCCTTTGAAGGGTAGGGGCATGTTAAGCCCTATATAATCCCCGTGTTAATTGAAACACCCCTTATTAAGCCCTACATATTGAGTGATTACATTTGTATTGTTATATTGTTATGTAGGCTAGAACCTCTCTTGGCTCCATTTTATTATGATTGCAATATTTGTATCCAATATATATATTGAGGAGACCTAGTCTTAATATCATCAAATATTGTCTTGTTCATTGTATTTATTGTATAAGGAGGTTTTCCGTCAAAGTGGACTATAATTATTGGTTTCTTGTCATTGTTAAGGCACAAGGATCATAACATGCATTTACAATCAATGATAACAAAGTTCATAAAACTTTACAAATGTCCACAATGTCATAATCATTGAAAGCCATGCTTATTCATAGATTTCATCCTATGCTTATAACATCTATTTACCATAAATTCCCATCATATACATAGTCATTAAGGCCATGTCAAGCTAGATATGTCAAGCCAATACTTAATGCAAAAGAAGACATTTGGACATCTATTGACCAAGTCAAACTAACATTATAAGGAAAACACCTTGTAGGAGAGGCTTTTGCAAATGATTTTAGTGTTACAAGATTGACCAAAA
>APFE030107311.1:68094-78440 GCA_000404065.3 Pinus taeda | reverse complement strand
ATTTAAACCTTGATATAGTTAACTATTGTTTGTTTGTTGGAATGAGATTCTATTGCACACCACAATAAGTTGTTTTGATTGAATTTCTATTAATGATCTTCTAATAATAATAATAATATCAAGATTTCCTCCAAAATCAAACCACAGTACACATGACAACATAGTACACACTAATGTCTTAGACACACACACATGCAATGGTGCAGGAATATGGTTCATTTGCATATTTGGGATTTTTTTGTTTCTTTTAAATTGTTATATTCATACAATTTATTATAGATCAAAATGCCCATGGGTTCCACTTTAAAATTTAATACACATTGCCAAATATGTAGAAAAAAATAATAGAATATTTTCAGTTTACTAATTAATTTTTTATGTAAGTGGTGTTGATTGCTTGAATATATGAACTAGTGCACATTTACGATACTATGTGCATCAAAGAGAATGAAAACATTTTTTAAGAAAAACTTGATAGTGACATGAACATTTTAGATCTAATGCAAACATTGTTCCAATTGTAATGGATACTACCTATCCATATACAACTAAAAACCTTCTAAACAACTATAAATAAATAATCTAAAAACTCAATATTGAAGTTAAGTATGAAACTCTTTTATTTTTTTGAGAATGTACTGAAAAATATTTGAATGAAATAGGGGAACGATTGAGATGATCAACGGAATAAAGTCACATATGGGTTGCATTTCCATTATGGATTAAGCATCTCATTATTTTTGGTTTGGAGGGTTCTTTGTGATTTATTCTTCTTCCTCTTCCTCCATGAGGTAATGATCATAAGGATATCATCCTTTTGTTTTTTTGGGTTTGTCCCTTTTTCTTTTTTGGGTTTTTTTCCCGAGGGCATGTTTTCTCTAGGTTTCCTATTTGGTAACATGATCGAAATCTGAATTTTGTATTTTCATTATCCAAAAGTTGGGTCCATTGGAACTTTTTATGTTTTAGTTAAATTCGGTCAAGTAAACTATTTGACAATTTAATTGACCTTAAATTGTTTACATAAATTATCGACCAGGGTTAGTAAGCTGATGAAGTGTAAGTGCACTGTATGTGCTAGAAGCCTTTTATCCTAAATTAAATTGAGTGATCAAAATATAAATCATAAATAAATTACGTTATTGAAATGCACATAAGAAAATTAATTATTCCTAGAAAATAATTTTATCTCTACAATGATGATCACACTACTTTCAAACAAAACTTCTTCTACTTATAAGATTCCACACTTTACTTTAAGATAGAAATCTCACACTTTACATAAATTAAAATCAATCCATCCTTTGCTTAAATGAAATTCACACTCTGTTGCCTAAATGAAAACTGCTCTCCCTTAAGAAATCTCATGTTTAAATAAAATCACACATTTGCATGAATATAAATCCACTTGCATGAAAAATGAAATGAAACAAACTTCTTTTTAAAACACACTCACACTTACTTGAATTCAAGATCACATATGATTGAATTTAACAACTAATTCTACAAGTAAATCTACTATCTAAGATGAAACTTTGTGTGAAACTAGATCACTTATGTTAACCTTTATTCGTGTGCATTCAAAATCTGAACAGTAAGAATGATTAGCACAATGATTTTAACTTAACTTTGAAAGAAAATTGAAAACATAAATACTCGATTGAATAAATAGAAATCTATGAGAATATAAGGCTAATAGCTAACTGTTATAACAAAGCAAAGATCCTTATTATCTCGAGGGGGCCCTCCACGAGAAGCAGGAAGTCACTACATTATTGATCAAGCACTTTAACCATGCATTGAGAAAATGAAGCGATTATTTTTAAAAACAAGGTATAAAATAACAAAGCTTAAGTCTCACTATCGTGTTCACTATCACTGTTTTCATTTATGCTAAGAGGCATATTTATAGAGCTCATGGTAATTAATTGTTCAGAGCTTTATGCCTAATCCCTATCAAAAGAAACCAAATTTAACTTGAAAATATAATATTGCATAATTTTCTCATGATTTTCTATTATCAAAGCAAATCACGAGGCACGAATCTCGTTCTTGCTCGCCTATTGCTGATTACGGAGGTTAACTTTTCCTTTGATCGCATTGCTAGGACCTGTTTCCATTGATTTGGTTCATGATAATAGGAAGAAATCATTGAGTGCATCATTTTCCACCTATCCATATATTTCGCTTCCCAGCTGGCACCTTGGAACCTGTCAAACCACAAACTTGGTTGCAGAATCGTGTATTAGTTGCAGAATCATCATAATTTGGTAGTTGAAGTAAACATTAAACTAAATAATAAAGAACATTATCAATTTATGAAATACAAGACAATTGTATAACTGCCATGTCATAATATCTGTAACTTGATGCCCAATGTGTGATTATGAAGATAAAAAAATAAATAGATAGAGTGAAAAAGGGTGTAAAAAAGAAGCAATTGTGAGGCTCAACATTCGCCCACATGAAGGTCATTGTATGTCCTCATGCAAATATTTCAAAACTGATGAACCCTTCCTATTACTGAATTTCTTGAGATACTTGAACTAAAACATCCAGATTTGTCTTCTTTGCCTTCTTCTTAACGACTCCCATCCTTGGTTTCTTCATCAGAATCTTATTCTTCAAAATTATGACTTTTCCCTTAAGGGATTTGTTCTTTTCTTTTAGCTTCTTATTCTTATCATACCATAGGGAAAGATGTAAGAGAATATTGTCATTCTTGGTCCTTTGTATTTCATTCTGCACTTTCAATGTTTCGTGTTCCTATTTTAAGTGCTTGTTTAGTGTCTCCAATTCAAAATTTTTATGTTTGAGAGTATTTATAATTGGAGGTTCTTATGGACTATCAGAATGAATTTATTTTTCTTGATTTGAAGGGGATGAAGTGACCTTTTCTATAGCTCTTTTCTCCAAAGATTCTATATAGTCATATATCTCCTATTGGATTGGGTCAATTTTAGGTGTTCTTATTATTGCATTAGCAATTGGTGATGAAATTGGTGATAGAACTGTAGGCGATGGAGCCTTTAGCCCTTCTTCTTCCTGCATATTAACAAACTCTATGGATTTTCGAGATGATTCCTTCATTGTTTTATTGAGTCTTGCACTCCTCCTGATTGTGGGTGAGGTTTTAGTGAGAGGAATTTGTTTTGTCTTTGTTTGCTCTATTTCCTCTGTTTTTCTCTTAGATATGCTTTCTTCCTTATCACTGGTTTTTCTTCTTCTAACATTCTTCTTTTACGATTTTCTGATATATTAGCAAGGGGAGTTTTAGCTTCTGAGGATTACTCTTGTTGTAGAGGTACATCTTTAGGGTTTAGAGATAACTTTCTTCTACTTCTCTTTATTTTTCTGCTGGGTTCCTCCTATTCTACCTTTTTAAAATGGTTTATGACTAGAAAAATTTCCCAATGATCTCCTATACTTTTGAGGTGGGCTTCAATCAATAATTTTATTAGGTCGTGATGATATATGGTATTTTTAATAGACTGTATTTTTCTCTGAGTATTACTAGTCATTTTCTTCAAACTATTGAGTAAGAAATAAGGAAAATTAATTTCATTACCCTCAAGGAAATGCATCATCAAATGTATATGATAGAAAAACATATTGCTGAATCTACCTTCACAAGTAATAAATTTTTGAATGACCAACATCAAATTTCTCCATTTTGTTTCAAGAGCTATACTTGGGATGCCTTTCTTAAAGATTGAATTGCCCATACCTAGGCTTTTGAGAAATGTCCTCCATTCATTTTCTTCAATTCCTTTGTTCTTGAACTATCTTTCACCAACCCTAGGTAACCCAGTTACTTCTGCCATTAAATATTGTGTCACTACTATTTTCACATCTCCAATTTCTGCCTCAACTCTATCAAATTCTAGGGCAAAGGACTTTGTTACTTCTTTGTCATGGCCGTTAAAGTTTTCTACAAATTCCAACCATTGTACTTGTTCTAACATCTGTCAAAATTGTGGATAACCTTCCATGAATTTCTTCCCATTCGGCTCTGTCCTCACGATAACCCTCATGTTGGAAAAGTATCAACTTGAAATTTCTTCTTTTGACAAGGTTATGGATTGAAAATGTCTTTGGAAAACTGAGTATGGATGAGAGTGAAATGTCAATGGAAATGAGTGAAAAGGCTTTCGGTAAAACAAAGTATGAAATGAGGGATGAATTATCAGGGTTTATGGAGTGAAGTATCTGTGTAATGATAAATGATGAATGGGCTTACAACCAACTTCGTTGATAGGACATAGTATTTATAGGTAAATCTGAAGTTGAATAGTAATGATTACTTCAAATGGCGGTAGAAACTTTATTTAATAATCTAATGTTTCTTACCTTTATTATTTAATCTAATATTTACATACCTTTGGATTTATAATTTTAACACTTTGATTGACCTTTGTAGATTATCCTTGGATGCCTTCAATTGAAAGCTTGATCATTTTCTTATGCCAAGATCTTCAATTGTCCTAGTTGGTCCCTATCAGTATCAGCTACAAAATCTTGCTAAAGCTACAGATTCTCAACAATTATGTAGTTGCTTATTTTGAAAAGGAAAAGAGGGTTAAAAAGAAAATGGGGTTAGAACAAGGTTTAAAACTAAAATCTAAGGTGCCAAGAGTACTTGGTTTTCATCCTAAATTTTCTATATAAAAATGCCAACAGTGTTGGTTTTCATGTTTATACCATTTTATTATTTTTATTTTTATATTTTATATTTGTGTGTGTGTGTGTGTGTGTGGTCTATATATATATATATAAGAGAACAAAAGGCTTTATGAGTCAAGTTGGAGAGGAAGGGAAATCCTTCCTAACCACTTTCAAATCAATATTGTCTTGCAGACTTTTAACAAAATCTTTCCTTGTCAATGGTTTAAGATAAATTCCCAATCGATGACCATTTAAAAGGAAGGTCAATTTTTCTTCATCAATGGTTCTAATCTTGACTACACCATTATCAAAGATAATTTCAATCTCATAAGGCCCAAGCCAATGAGTTTGACATTGCCCTTGAAAATCTTCAAATTTTGAGTCAAAAAGTAATGACTAACTCTTGGTTGAAATTTCCTTTCTTTTATGAATTTGTCACGACACTTGGATCTTTGTCGTTGAATTATGTTGGTTCTTTGAATATCATCCTGCCTCATCTCATCTAGTTTATTCAGTTTCTCTATTTTTTGTTTTTGTGCTTCGGATAGATTAAGACCCAATTTGACTGTTGTCTTGAAGGTCTTTACTTGGAGCTCAATAGGAAATAAGACTTGCTTCCCATAAACAAGTTCATAGGAAATATGTCCTATGGTATTTCTCCATATGGTATGGTATGCCCATAAAGTTTTTGGAAGCTTTTCTACCCAGTCTCTTCTATGTAGGTGCATAGTCTTGGTAAGAATTGCTTCAATTACTTGGTTGGTGGATTTTGCCTGCCCATTTTCCTGTGGATGATATGGAGTGGACTTTTGGTGTTTGATTTTGTATTCTTCCATTATATTCTGTACCAACTTAGATGTAAATTGAGTACCTTGATCTATCACAATTTCCCTTGGGACACCAAAACGAGTAAAAATATCCTCTAAAAGAAATGAAACTACAACATTTTCAGTAGTAGAAGAAAGTGCTTTAGCTTCTACCCATTTTGAAACATAATTAGTGCAAACAAGAATGTACCTTTTTTGTCATGATTTTGGATTATTTGGACCAAAAGAATCCAAAGTCCATTTCTCAAAACGTTCAGTGAGTACTTGAGGTTGTAGAGGCATTTCATTTAAAGGAACATGTTTCCCCATTCTTTGACAACTATCACATCTCTTAACATATTCTTTGGCATCCTTAAAAAGGGAAGGCCACTAATATCCTAAGAGAAGGACTTTGTAAGCAGTTCTTTTATCAGTGAAGTGTCCTCCACATGGTTCTCATGATAAGCCTTTAATATCTATGGTACTTCATCTTCTCTAACACATCTTCGAACGATCAAATATGGCCCTGTTTTGTATAATTCTCCATTTATCCTTGAGTAATATGCACTAATTTGAATTGCCTTTCTTTTCCTTTGAGCAGACAAATATAGTGGTAACTTCCCTATAGCCAAATAATTAGCAATATCTGCAAACCAAGGAGATTTAATAGATACTGCAAAAAGATATTCATCAGGAAAATTATCTTCTACAGGTACGTCATTATTATCATTTTGAATCCTAGATAGAAAGTCAGCAACTATATTTTATTTTCTAGGTCGATCCAAAATAGTAATATTGAATTCTTGTAACAACAATAACCATTTTGTAATTATTCCATTAGTGATTGGTTTATTCATTAAATACCTAATTGTAGGCTGATTTGTATGTACAAAGGTTTCATAACTCGTGATGTAATGTCTAAATTTATTAATGGCATGGACAACAACTAAAAACTCTTTTTCTGTTACAGCATAATTTAACTCTGGAGGAGTCAATTTTTTACTGGTGTAGTAAATGACATGAGGAGTTAAATCCTTTTGTCCTAGTACAACTTCTAAAGTTGTATCTGAAGCATTAGTTGAAATGTGAAAAGGTAGTTTCCAATTTGGTCCTCTTAGAATGGGTGATTCAGAAATATTTTCTTTCAATGTTTCAAAATCTTACTGGCAATCAAATTCCAAATGAATTCACAATCTTTTGTGAGCAATTTGAAAAGTGGAGAAGCAAATTTTGTAAAGTTTTCCATGAATCTTCTATAGTAACCAGTAAAGCCAAGAAAAATTCTAACATCACTTTGACAAGTTGGAATTGATAATTTAGAAATAACTTATACTTTAGATGTATCAACTCTAATTCCATTCCCTAAAATATGGTGTCCTAAAACAATTCCCTCAGTAAAATCATAAAATATTTTTCATGGTTTAATGGGAGATTCACATCCTTACATCTAATGAGAAATTTTTCCAAATTTTTAAGAGCTTTAAAGAAATTTCCATAGACAGTAAAATCATCCATATAAACTTCCACACAATCATGAATTATATCAGAGAAAATGCCTAGAACTGCCCTTTGGAATGTTGCAGGTGCATTACATAACCCGAAAGGAAGTACTCGATAGGCATAGGTTCCCCATGGACAAGTAACAGTGGCTTTATCTTGATCTTCTAGAGCTACTTGGATATGGTTATATCCACTAAAACTATCCAAAAATGAGAAATATTTCTTTCTTGACAATATGTCTAAAACTTGATCTATGAAAGGAAGTGGAAAATGATCTTTTAAAGTGGCTTTATTCAATTCCCTATAGTCAATGCATACTCTCCATTTTCCATTCTTTTTAGGAACAATTACCAATGGTGAAACCGACTAGCTATCTGATATTGGATAAATAAAATTCACATTCAACAATTTTTGTAGTTCCTCTTTAACAATTTCCTTAAATTTGGATTCATTCTCCTCTGGGATTGTTGAATTGGTTTGGCATTTTCTTCAATGTAAATATGATGTATACAAGTATTGGGATCAATTCCTTTCATGTCAGTGTATTCCCATGCATAAGCGGAGGAATGTTCTTGTAACATTTTTATTAAATCTTTCTTTTGAAATTCTTCCAGATTATTATTGTTATTCAAGGTTTTTTCTAGAAAGAGTTCTATTGAAGAATTGCCAATTTTTTCCATAGAGTGTAAAGATAATTGACGAGATGATAAATATTCAATATTACATTGTTCTTGAAAACTTTTATTAGATTCACAATATGAGGAAGACTCATTATTTTCCATTAAATTCAAAATATGATCTTCTTCATCTATTTGTGAAGTAAC
This sequence comes from Pinus taeda, assembly GCA_000404065.3. Lineage (NCBI taxonomy): Eukaryota > Viridiplantae > Streptophyta > Pinopsida > Pinales > Pinaceae > Pinus > Pinus taeda. Next base: position 70,645 of record APFE030107311.1, on the reverse strand, counting down.
AATGATTGGTCATATGTCAATATCACCATCTATCCATTCTTCACCTTTACAGGAGGATATAATGTGAATTTATTTGTTAAACTTCCATAAGAAATAAACATATCACCATATCTACAACTTATAAGGGCATCAACTGTAGCTAACCACGGTCTTCCTAGAATCAGTGGGTGTCCTAAATTACTATTGGGTGTTAAAATCATAAAATGAACAGGATACTCCCAAGAATCTAAAGATACAAATATGTCTTCTAATACACCATCATGTTTAATAACAGGTCTGTTTGCTAATTGCAACAATGTAGGTGTATATTGAAGATTAGGAAACTTCAATTGATTCATTGTTTGTTTACTCATGATGTTTATAGCTGCTCCTAAATTATGTTATGAAACCAACTCAGAAAAAGATAGAAAAGATAGTTGAACGCCTTAGAATTCAGCCTCTTTGAGGGGGCAACGTCCTTTACATTACACAAAAGAACAATTCTTGGTTGATTCAAATGAAAAAACCTCCTTTCTATATATAGGAGTCTAAGGGGTCACAATATAACCAATCCGACCTAACAATAATAATATAAAGGCACAAAAATAATAATAGAGGGATTCTAAGTGGCACAGTAATAACAATATGGGGATAATAGGGGCACAACAATATTAATAAGGGATACAACTACAATATTAATGGGGGTATCACTAATATTATAGGGACCTAACATGCCCCTTTCCTTAAAAAAAGTGTTGTCCTCAACACTTGAGTAGTTTTGGATGCTTCTGTATAAAATTCTTATCCTCCCTTGTGGAATCTTCAACAGATAAGTTCTTCCACTTGATGAGATACTCTAAAATGGATCGATTTCATAGTTGTCGAGTTCTTGTTTCTATGGCTACTTCTGGTTCCAATATAACTTTTCCTTCCTCGTCAAGTTCTGGCAATATTGTTTGAATTGGGAGCTTGTTGCCTATAACCTTCTTTAAAGATGAAACTTGGAAAACTGGGTGCACTCGAGAAGCTACAGGAAGCTCCAATTTGCATGCCATAGTACCAATCTTTTGCAACACCTTGTACGGACCATAATACTTTGATGACAATTTATTATCCTTCCTAGCTTGCTTGAGGGACATTTGTTTATATGGTTGTAGCCGTAGGAATACCCAGTCACCTACATCAAAACTTCTTTCACTGCGATGTTGATCTGCCTGTTGTTTCGTTTTATTATGTGCCAACACGAGGTTATCCTTTAAGAGTTGGAGAACTTGTTTTTGATGCTCGATGTGATGTTCCACTGCTTGAACCTTAGAATTTTCTCTTAAATATGATGTGATGGATGATGGATGATATCCATAAAGTGCATAAATGGGGTCATTTTTGTTGCAGTATGGAAGGAAGTGTTATACCACCATTCAGCTAGAGGCAACCATTTGACCCATTGTGTCTGTTTATCAAATACAAAGCAACAAAGATATCCTTCCAAACATTTGTTTACTATCTCAGTTTCCATCAGATTGAGGATAATAAGATGAGCTATGAGCTAACTGAGTACCAAGACAAGAAAATAATTCTATCCAAAAATTTCCAGTGAAAATGGGATCTCTGTCCCTTACAATAATCTTTGGGTTTCCATGTAGCTTTTGAATTGTTTCCATAAATGCAGTAGAAACTGTACTGGCTTTAAATGGATGTGATAATGCACAAAAGTGTGCATACTTGGTAAGTCTGTCAACTACGACCATGATGACACTCTTTCCCTAAGACTTGGGTAAACCTGTGATAAAATCCATTGAAACCTCCTCCCAACATTGGCTTGGAATGGATAAAGGTTGTAATGGACCCGGTGTCTTAATTGTTTCAACTTTATTTTTTGGCAAACCAAAAATTCTGCCACAAACTTTTGAATATCTGATTTAAGGCCATCCCAAAAAAATTCCTTCTTAACCCTGTGGTAAGTTTTTAAAAATCCTAAGTGCCCTCCTAAGGGAGAACCGTGCAATTCCAGAAGAATCTTTTGTTTGAGTTGGGAATTCTTACAGAGGTATAAGCAATCTTTGTACCATAACGAATCATTTTTCCAACTAAATGTATCAGATGTACTAGAATCCTGTTGTAACTTTCGAATAAGTTCCCACACTTCTTCGTCATTCTTCCATTCCTCCCTTGCTTCGTTTATCCAATCTGGTAGGATAATAGAAATGGTGCACAACAATGCTTCCACATCCTAGAGTGCATCTGCCACAATGTTTTGATTCCCTTTTTTGTATATGATTTCAAAGTCATAACCCAACATCTTTGTGACCAATTTTTGTTGTTCTTCAGAGGATAATATTTGTTCTAAAAAGTATTTAAGGCTATCATGATCCGTTTTTACCTTGAAGTGTCTTCCCAGTAGGTAGGGTCGCCATTTCTTAAGTGCATGGAGTATTGCCAACATTTCCTTCTCATAAATAGCTTTGTGTAAAAACTTTCCCTTTGATTGGACGACTTTCAAAAGAAATGGGTCTTTCATCTTGCATTAGAACAGCACCAATTCCATTTCCTGAAGCATCAAATTCCACAATAA
>APFE030107311.1:54963-68074 GCA_000404065.3 Pinus taeda | reverse complement strand
TTAACAAGCTTGCGATAATACCCTGTCAACCCGAGAAATCCTCGCAGATGCTTTATGGATGTGGGGATTTTCCATTCCTTAAATGGCTTTAATTTTGCTAGGGTCTACCTTAACTCCTTCATGAGATACAATATGACCCAGATATTCCACCTCTTGGACTCCAAAGAAACATTTGGATCTTTTTTGCATATAATTGTTTCTCCTCCAATAGTTGTAGCACCTGTCAACATGTTGAACATGATCCTTCCAAGACTTGTTGTAGATTAGTATATCATCAAAAAATACTAACACAAATTTTCTAAGGAAGGGGTTGAAAATGGAATTCATCAAACCTTGAAATGTAGAAGGTGCATTGGTAAGGCCAAAAGGCATGACCAAAAATTCATAATGACCCTCATGAGTTCTAAATGTTGTTTTCGAAATGTCTTCATTCTTCATTCTGATTTGATGATATCTTGAATGAAGATCCAACTTGGTGAAGTAAATTGATCATGCAATTCATCCAGTAATTCATCAATGATAGGAATGGGAAACTTATCTTTAATAGTGAGTTTGTTGAGCTCCCTATAATTCGGACACATGCACCATGATCCATCCTTCTTGTGCACCAATACTACTGGAGCAGAGAAAGAACCTTGACTCGGTTGAATTATACCAGCCTCTAGCATTTCTGCAACCATACGTTCAATTTCACTCTTTTGGAATAGGGATATCTGTACGGCCTAATGTTTGGAGGAACACTTCCTGGAATCAGATGAATAGCATGATCATGATCACGCATAGGTGGGAGACCTTTGGGAGTCTCAAATACCTTGGAATGATTGTCCAGGACTTTTTGGAGATCTGGAGAAATAGACGATTCCAATGTGGAAACATCTAGCGAACATAATTGTGCAATTACACCTCTTTGCTCCTTTTTTAGAAGCTTTGTCATGCCATTAGAGCTGATTATCTTTCCTGGTTTCCCTGCAATACCCCTTAATTCAACTTCCTTTCCTTCCGTAGAAAATTTCATGAAAAGTTCTTGAAAATTAAAAGCTATTGTACCCAAGGATTTTAGCCATTGGACTCCTAGTACAACATCAACACCTCGCATTGGAATGGAAAGCATTGGGCTAGTCAATGCATATTCTCCCATCGATAGCTTGATATTATGGCACTTTCCAGAGCATTTTATCATTCCTCCATTTGCAATCATCACTTGACACTCTGGTGCTGGACATAGGAAGCAATTCAATTCTTTTGCTATCTTACAATGAATAAAATTGTGGGTGCTTCCTAAATCAATCAACACTATTACCATTTTCTTCTTGATTTTTCCTTCTATCTTGATCATTTGAGGAGTGGTAATTCCAGCCAATGCATTACAAGATATGGTCAGAATCATTTCTTCTTTATCTAGGCTTTGTTCCTGGAGTATATCCTCTTCTTTTGACCTTTCTTGCTCGTTTTCTTCTTTCTCTTCACAATCTATGTAGAATAATTTCTTCTCAGCACACTTATGACCTTTAGTGTATTTGCTATCACAACTATGACAAAGCCCTTTTTCTCTTTTTTCTTCCAATTGTTGTGGTGTCAACCATATAGGTTGTGGAAGGCTAGGGGCAACAACACTTCCATCTTTATGGTTGTGAGTGGTATGCTTCTTGGTTGCCATTATTTTGCTTTCCATTTTTCTTGCTAACCTAAATGCCTTCTCTAATGAATCAAGTTCCCAAAGGCAAACATCATGTTGGATATTATCCTTTAAAATCCCTAGGAACACATCAATCCTATGTTCCTCTGGGATATTTTTTACCCTTATGTTCAATTTCTGGAACTCCTTAATGTGCTCCATTATTGAACCCTTTTGTTTGAGACTTACCAATTGGCTAAAAAAAGTGTTGCTTTTTGTATCCTTATAATGTGCTGTCAATTCTTTCGTAAAAATTGCCCAAGTGATAATTTGTTTACGAGAGAAAAGCCATTGATACTATACAAAATGATTTGGTTCCAAATATAAAGTTGCAATATGTACCTTTTGTGTGTTTTGCACATTATTGAGATTGAAAAATTGATCCATCTGTAATATCCATGTTGCGGGATCCTTGCCATCAAACTTCCTCATATCGATTTTTGGAATATGGTGGGTCGTTGATCCAACATTAGAGTCTATGAAATCATGATTAACATTTTTTTTGTTCCCATCATAAGTTTCCTTTACTACCCTTTCACCATTAGTGACCATTTCTTGTAGCAACTTATTCAAATTTATATTCAATTCTTCCATCTTATCATCCATGCCATCCATTTTAGCGTCCATTCCATTCATCTTAGTGTCCATGCCATTCATCTTAGCTTCCATTCCATCCATCATAGCTTCTACGCCTTTATTTAAACAATCCATCTTAGCTTCTACACCTTTCTTTAAATCATCCATCTTAGCTTCTACATCTTTATTTAAACCATCCATCTTAGATTTTGTTACTTTTTGTGCAAGTGACACTTGATGCACTTGGTATCGTAATTTTGATATATCATGTTGCATTTCTTCCTCTTCTTCATGAGTCATGCTAGAGCTTTCAGGTTGCTTACTAGGTGTTTGCATTTTCTTTCCTCGGGGCATCAAGTACCAATAATAATGCTTTACTATACCCTTTGAATTCCTTCAAACTACTTTTTCAAACCAAGCTTATGCAAAAAATTTAAAAAAACTACACACCTTTTTTCACTTTGTAGAAGCTTGATATTGAATCTGATGTATCTTTATAATTTCGGATCATCCAGTTCTAAAATTGCAACCTATAGTAGCCCTCTGTGTCCTCTTTCCAGTGCCACTAGTCTGATCGAATTTAGATTCTCCAAGGCAGAGTTATTCACAATCTCCCAATTTGACCTAGATTATAGACCTTTCTAGAAGAGAAAACTTGTATGAAGTGCCACATCTCACTGTTTCGACTTTTGGCTCTGAAAAAATATACACAAGAAACTATAGTCCATTCTCTTTCTATACCTTCTTACGAAATTTCAATCCGATGCTCAGAGCGAAATTTATGATGATTTTCCCCAGGTCACCTGTTTGGAATGTAATTTAGGAGTCTGCAAAAACACCAACTTCCTTAGATCATATCTTCGCAAATATAGCACGAAAAGCTCTGAAATTCGGATCCAAGGTTCAATGCAATTTCATCTCAAATGGGTTTTTTTCACTTCTGAAACGTCACAGAAAAAACGTTATAGCGAAAATGCCACGATGACCTATTTGGAGCAGCAAAACCCTAGAATCCAAAGCTCTGATATCAAATGTTATGAAACCAGCTCACAAAAAGATAGAAAAGATAGTTGAACGCCTTAGAATTTAGCCTCTTTGAGGGGGAAACCTCCTTTACATTACACAAAAGAATAATTCTTGGATGATTCAAAGGACAAAACCTCGTTTCTATATATAGGAGTCTAAGGGGTCACAATATAACCAAGTTGACCTAACAACAATAATATAAAGGCACAAAAATAACAATAGAGGGATTCTAAGGGGCACAATAATAAAAATATGGGGATAATAAGGGCACAACAATATTAATAAGGGATACAACTACAATATTATTGGGGGCATCACTAGTATTATAGGGACTTAACAAATTAATCAACGTGTTTGGAATTTCGATGCCATTAATATGTGTTTTCACAATGGGACTTCCCGGATCATGATATTTCTAAATTGTTGTTTTTCCCATCATGATATCTGCAACTTTTCCAAATAATTGAATTCTTTTGGCTTCTTTTCTCTTTCTTCCTGGTCTTTTAATAGTTAACTGCATGATTTTCTTTGAAAATATGGTATTTCTTTGATAGATTGCAACAAAGGAATTTTTATACAAAAATTCTTTAGTTCATATATCATATCATAATCAGGCAATAAAATATGTTTTTCTACCCCTTTATCGATTTTCAATCTCTCAAGAAAAGGTGGTGTTTGAACATATACGAAAGGTTGTTATATGATGGGAGTTGAGTTTATTGGAATATCACCAGAATGTACAGGGGTGGTTTGTTTTTTAGATTTTTCTTCTTGATTAAGAGATTTATCTTTTTCAGAGAGATTCTCCTTTTCAAATTCCTGAATAACAATTGATGGGGGCTTATTTTACAATATTCTACCATATCCTAATTGGACATTGTTTAGATATGATGGAGTTATCATGTAGGTTTGGAAATTGTGTCCTTCCATAATGTAAACAAGCTGTGAGTTTTTATTATTATTTGGATTCAAAAGTGGTTGGGCAGGTAATTGATTTGGTCTTTGAGGAAATGGTAATGAAAGTTGTGGATTTGGATTCTAAGGTTGAGTTCATTGAACATGTTGAGGAAAATATTGTGGTGGAAAAACATGGTAAGGTTGTTGATATTGAGGATATTTTCCATAAGGATTTTTCCATCCTTGTGCCCAAGGTTGAGGACAAGATTTCCAAGGCATGGGTGCCAATTGCTTTGTGATGGTTGTGAAAATGCTTGAGTGTTAAAACCTTGAGTCATATTTTGTTGCCATTTTTCCATGGTCTCTTAGCAATAAAACAAAGGGGATATACTTGATTTGGTATTACTTCCTCTTGATAAGCAACTTTAAGACCCGGTATTGAAGGAAATTCCTTTGTATCATGATATTTTGCACATATAACACAGGTTTCTACAGTTCTTAATTCAAGAGGGCATTCTTTCAAAGCATGTTTTTTTCTACATTTGAGACAAAAGATTGATAATGCAACATTTTAAACTCTTTTTTTTTGTACTTTAAGGGTATCTATTTGTTCGCTAAGACTCCCAAAAATGTTTGTTTTAAAATTGTCTAGCAAATAGCCTAATTCAACCCTACTTACTATCCCAGCTACAGATTTATTAATCCTAGACATGAGAGGGTCTCTTGGATTTTCCCAGTTCTTGCCTTGCCTCTTGAAGTGTGTATTCATAACTCACAAATTTCTCCAAATGATAACTAAGAAATATCTCCCTTACCCAACAAATTGAGAATATCAATCCACTCATCTCTGATGGATTTTAATAAGAGATCTTTCAAAGTTTCTTCATCTAATTATGCATTTTAGCCCTTTTAACATTATAAGAAAATATTTCAATGAAATATTCAAGATTTTCATATTATTTTTGCATCATTTTAAAGAATTCATCCTTAATATTATGGGGGATACAATAGTCCTTATATTTCTCTAATAATGTAGTTTTCATTTCTTCCCATGTTCTTATAGAATTTACTCCTAAGCCCATGAACCATTTTAATGTTACATCCTTAAGAGTTGCTGAAAGCAATTTTAACTTTTGAATGTCAATTAATCATAAGATCTACACAAGACTTAAAAGTCAAAGATAAATGTTTCAGGATCTTCATTTCTCAACCCATGAAAATTTGGAAGGATGGAGGGTGAGATGTTTTTCATTGTAGCTGTTGTATCTTCATCGAGGATAGGAAAGCCAAAAGGTTCTGGATCTCCTCTACCTCCTCCTCTCCCTCTTCCTCCACCTCTTCCACCTCTTCTTCCTCCCCTATTTCCTCATCTTCCTCCTCCAATCCTAGATTGTTCACCATTTATATTATGTACCTCTTCTTCCCCTTCTCTAGCCATTATAGATTCTTCATAACTAATATAGGGTTCCATAATTGAGTTTTCTAATTCCTCTTGTAGTTCTTCTGGTTCTTCTATCAATGATAATTTAAAATAAGTTTCTTCCTCCTCTTCTTCACTAGGTATTTCTAGTTCCTGTCCTAGAAGTTTCTCTCCAATTGAAGATAGGAAAATTACTCCTTCTGTTGGGGATGTAGGACCCTTCTCTTCTATTATTGCTTTAGTAATGAGGTTGGTGAATCTCTAGGTTGGATTTCGGATCTGAGTACCTTAGGAAGTTTATGTTTTCCTGGAAATGATGGAATATGAGTTTGAGTGGGTGGTGTGGCACTACAAGGTTGTGGTGGGGTGAGTGATGGTGTTGGAATTAAGATTTTACCTCTACCTACAAATATACCTCTAGAGTCTCTTTCCCTATGCATATCATTTTTGTTTGTTTTTTTTTAAGTAAAAAGAAAAGACTCCTATACACAATTCCCCGGAAACAACACCAAAATGTTTGACAATTTAATTGACGTTGAATTGTTTACATAAATTATCGTTCAGGGCTAGTAAGCTAATGAAGTGTAAGTGCACTATATATGCTAGAATCCTTTTATTCTAAATTAAATTGACCTATAGAAATATAAATTATAAATTAAATTAAGTTATTGAAATGCACATGAGAAAATTAGTTATTCCTAGAAAATAATAGTATCTCTACAATGATGATCACACTCTTTGCTATCAAAGACAAATACTTCTACGTATAATATTCTACACTTTACTTTAAAATAGAAATCTCACACCTGTATAAATGTAAATCAATCTCACACTTTACATAAATGAAAATCAATCCATACTTTGCTTAAATGAAATTCACACTATGTTGCATAAATGAAAACTGTTCTCACTTAAGAAATCTCATGTTTAAATAAAATCACACATCTGCAGGAATAAAAATCAGACTTGCATGAAAAATGAAATGAAACAAACTTCCGTTTAAAACACACTCACACTTAATTCAATTAAGGATCACACCTGCTTAAATTTAACAACTAATTCTACAAATAAATCCACTGTCTAAGATGAAACTTTGTGTGAAACTAGATCACTGCTGCTAAGCTTTATCCATGTGCATTCAAAATCTGAATAGTAAGAATGATTAGCACAATGATTTTAACTTAACTCTAAAAGAAAATTGAAAACATAAATACTTGATTGAATAAACATAAATCTACGGTAATATAAGGCTAATAGCTAAACATCAAATATGATAGCTTGTAGGCTTGGATGTAAAAATACACAAGAGGTATTTATAATAATACTTTACTATATAGAAAAATGTACAAGTGATAATGATTGTTACAATGAGGACCTACATTTATACCTAGGCAGGTGTCCTTTCAAGACTAGACATGTCTTTTCATTTACCTTAATGACTATTTAACATAATCAATTTAATATTTGCTTTTGCTACATTCACTTTATTTTATGTAAATTATATTCGTAACACTAACTGTTAGAACAAATCAAGAATCCTTATTGTCTCGAGGGGTCCCTCCACGAGAAGCAGGTAGTCACTACACTATTGATGAAGCACTTTAACCATGCATTAAGAAAATGAAGTGATTATTTTTAGAAATAGAGTATTAAAAAACAAAGCTTAAGTCTCATTGTCACGTTCACTTTCACTATTTTCATTTCTTCTGAGAGGCATATTTATAAAGCTCGTGGAAATTAATTGTTTAGAGCTATACGCCTAATCCCTATCAACAAAAACCAAATTTAACTTGAAAAGATAATATTGCATAATTCGCTCATGATTTGCTATTATGAAAGCAAATCATGAGGCATAGATCTTGTTCTTGCTCGCCTGTTGTTGATTATAGAGGTTGACTTTGCCTTTGACCACATTGCTAGGACCTGTTTCCATCAATCTGGTTCATGAGAATAGGAGGAAATTGTTGAGTGCATCATTTTCCACCTATCCATATATTTTTCTTCCCAACTAGCACCTTAGAACCTGTCAAACCATGGACTTGGCTGCAGAATCATGTATTTGCTGCAGAATCATCATAATTCGATAGTTGAAGTAAACAATAAACTAAATAATAAAGAACATTATCAATTTATGAAATACAATACAATTGTATACCTACCATGTCATAATCTTTGTAACGTGATGTCCAATGTGTGATTATGAAGGTCAAAAAGAAATAGATAGAGTGAAAAAGGCTATCAAAAAGAAACAATTGTGAGGCTCAGCATATACCTTTACTTAGGCCAATTTCTACACAACTTCTGGCAAAGGTAAATAACCCTTTCTCCATTCTGACGAGGTCAATATTTTTGAATGACCTTAAGGTGTTCCCATTTTCCTCAAGAACCTTGTGATTCTAAAAGGGAAGGGAAATATTTGTATCCTCACCCATATTAGAATTTTTAGACCACCATTGTTGTTTTATCAAAATCTTGGAACCAAGAGGTAATGAAAAGGCATGAATTTCCTCAAAATCAGGGCCCTTTTTACAATGCTCTCTCTACATCTTCCTCAGTATCGAACTGAACAACGAAGAAACATTTGGGAAAAAAGTATATATCACAATTATTGATCTAGGTTGTAAAAACCCACTGATGAAAAGCATGGGATCTAGGCCAAAAACCATTGAATCTACAAATCACTGCCCCATATTGAAGAATAAAATAAGGATGATTTACCTCTAATGAGTTTAACTCCATGGCAGTGTTCGAAAAGTTGTTATTAATGGAAAATGGAATTGAAGGTATCGTGTGTCAACCCAATTTCTTGTGAGCAACCACAAAGAGTGATGACCTTGCCACAATTGATTTATAGTTTGGGAGATGCTTGATGATGCCGTTATTGATGTCAAAGGTATTCAATATTAGAGGTATTAGTCAATGATGTTTCTAAGTATGTATTGCTACTCCTATGTATGTATTGTTGATCATGTAATAATGTGAGTGAGTATGATGCTTGTAAGAGATATGGCCTTGTGGATGTTGTGATGTAACTACTTGAAGATATTGATGTATTGCTACTAGTGTGTACGCATCTAGTAATGTGAAAAAATAAATCTACATTGGATTTGACTTATGCAGTCATTTTATTTTGCTTATGTGACTCTATATTTCAAATAATTTGAGGTCCATTTGTTTTATTTTAGTCTTCAAATATGAAACAATGTGAGATAAATATTGGGTTGTGTTATATTCTTTCCACGACTAACCTACATAGTTAATCAGGGGGTTAGAGGGGCGGCGGACCCCCCCTTTGTTGCGCCAATTGCGCAGCAGGGGGGTCACAGGAGGGTTTGAGGGGGGTGGGTAGCCCCCCTCTATGGGGTCCAGGGTAGCACCTCGGGAAAAAAAAATTTGGACCCTATATTAGGTTGGGCGGACCTACCTATGGTTTTCGGTCCATGGTTTTAGATGCAATGGTTTTCGGTCCATGGTTTTGGATGCGATGGTTTTTGGTCCATGGTATTTGATGCTTCGACATGTATAAATATGTATTGTAACATTAATAGGAATATAATGAAAAATCAAGTTGGTAGTCCCGGTTTTGGGATCCAGGGGAAAATCACTGTGTGTGTTTTATGTGTTATGCTCTCACATTGTTTATTTTTTGTGTTTTAGAATTCATATGCAGGTAATTTTTGTACAGGGTTAAAACCTACATTTGGTATTAGAGTTGTTTTGGATTCAAGGGGACGCCTTTGTTGCTGAGGGGTTTCGCTCAAGCCTGTAGTAGACCCAGTTCAGTGGGAGATCTGCGGGATCGATTCTGGTGGTGAAAGAATATGGCAAGCAGTGGAAAGATAGAGATCGAGGAATTTAATGGTCATAGTTTTGAGTTGTGGAAACTCAAGATGGAGGATTTGTTGGTGGATAAAGATCAGTGGATCGCGGTAGATCCAAGTACCAAACCAATGGGAATGTCCGATGAAGAATGGAAGAAGTTGGATCGGAAGGCTAAGAGCACAATATGATTGTGTGTCTCAGATTCAGTATTGTTGAATGTATCAGGGGAAGCTATGGCGAAGGCTTTGTGGGACAAGTTAGGGACTTTTTACCAATCTAAGTCTCTGGTGAATAAACTGTTCCTACAGAAAAAGTTGTATAACCTGAGGATGAAAGATGGAGACTCGGTGACAAAGCATCTGAATGTGTTTAATATTGTGGTAAGTCAGTTATCATATGTTGATATCAAAATTTTAGATGAAGATAAATGCATTAGTTTGTTGTGTTCTCTACCAGATTCGTGGGATAGTCTGGTTATTGCAATAGGTAGTAATGCAACTCACTTGCAGTTTGATGAAATATTCTCATCCTTGCTGATGGAGGAGATGAGATGGAAAAATATGGAGAGCCAGAATGGTAATGCCTTGTCTGTACGAGGACGGTCCTAGAACAGAAACAAAAATAAGTCATTGAGTGGGAGATCTAAATCTAGAGGGAGATCTAAATCTCTAGGAAAACCTGTAAAGGTGGTATGCTAGAAATGTGAAAAGGAAGGGCACTACAAAAGGGACTGTAAATCTAAAGCTCTCGACAAAGGAAAGGGATTTGATGATGCTCCTTTTTCAAAGGTGAAAACCACATCAGATGAAGGTGTGGATGTGTACTTGGCTTCTCCAAGTACACATGTAGATAATGAGGCATGGTTGATTGACTCAAGTGCATCCTTTCACTTCACTCCCGATAGAGAGTGGTTCTGTGATTATAATAAATACTATGGTGGCGATGTCTTCTTAGGGGATGATAGGAAGGATAGAATCATTGGTTGCGAAAAACTAAAGTTGAATTTGCAAGATAGAAGGGTTAGAACACTTCCAGGTGTTCTGCATATTCTTGCATTAGCCAGAAATCTGATTTCTGTAAGCAAGTTGGATGATGCAAGTGTAAAAATAATGTTCGAGAAGGATACCTGCAAGATGGTTCGGGGAGCATTGGTATTGATGCGGGGAGTTCGAATTGGAACTCTGTACAAGCTGCAAGGTAGCACTGTTGTTGATGGGTGCAACAGTTCTGTGGTTCCTAAAAGTGGAGCAGAAAATCTAGTGGTATTTGGAGAGAAGGCCATGCTGTGGCATCAAAGGCTTGGACATATTAGACAGAAGGGCCTTCAAATACTTCATGGTAAAGGTATGGTAGAAGGTATGAGTAATAGCTCTCTGGATTTTGATTTTTGTGAAAATGGGAAGCAAAATTAGGTGAGTTTCCCCTCTGGTGGTAAGAGGGTGAAACAAATATTAGAGCTTGTGCACAGTGATGTGTTTGGACTTGTGAAGGTTCCGTCACTGGGTAATTCTGTGTGCTATGTATCATTTATAGATGACTTCTCAAGGAATACATGGATATATTTCCTTAAGAAGAAATCTAAAGTCTTTGACATGTTTAAAGAATTTAAGGCTCTAGTGGAAAACCAGACAGAGAAGAAGATAAAGGTGTTGACGACAGATAATGGTGGAGACTTTTGCAACAAGGGATTTGAAGAATTTTGTAAAAAATGTGGTATAGCACGACATAAAACTACTCCATACACACCTGAGCAAAATGGAGTTGCATAAAGAATGAACAAGACGTTGATGGAAAGGGAAAGAAGCATGCTCAAGGGTGTCGGGTTAGGACAAGAATTCTGGGCAGAGGCACTGGACACAGCATGTTACCTGGTCAACAAATAACCTTCATCAGCATTGGAGGATAACACTCTACAAGAGGTATGGATTGGTAAGAAACCTTCTCTTTCACATCTGAGGGTATTTGGATGTGATGCATATGTACATGTTCCAAAGGAGAAAAGAACCAAGTTGGATAGTAAATCTAAAAAGTGCATCTTTATTGGGTATAAGGATGGTTTAAAGGGTTATAAGCTTTGGAACCTAGTAACAAGGAAGGTTGTGTACAACCGAGATTTGGTGTTCAGAGAGGTGAAAGGTATTATTAAACATGAAGTCCAACCAAAGGAACCCTAAGAAGATAGAGTTTGAGCCAAAGGAGGAAGAATCAGACTCTACAGCAGATGAGGAATCAGAAGATGAAGAGCCACAAACTTCGGGTGTGAGAAGATCACTTCGAGAAAGAAGGCAGCCAGAAAGGTATAGTCCATATGATTTCTGTTCAAATTTTGCTTTATCTATTCCTGATGATGATCCCAAAGCTGTGAAGGAAGCAGTACATTCAGAGGATGGAAAACTCTGGAAAGAGACCATGGTTGATGAAATGGCATCTTTGCACAAAAATGAGCTTTGGGATCTGGTGGAGTTGCCGGATTGAAGGAAACCCATTGGCAACAAATGGGTGTTCAAGAAGAAGACAAATGTAGAAGGAAAGGTGGAGAAATACAAAGCTCAGTTGGTAGCAAAAGGTTATTCCCAGGTGCCGGGAATTGATCTTGGTGATATTTTTTCTCCTGTTGCCAAGGTAACTTCTATTATATTACTTTTATCTATTGTTGTTTCTTTTCATTTTGAGGTAGAACAGATGGATGTGAAGACAACATTTCTTCATGAGGATCTGGAAGAGGAGATCTACATGAAGAAACCTGAAGGTTTTGCGATGAAGGGTAAGAAAGAAATGGTATGCAAGTTAAAGAAGTCTCTATATGGGTTAAAACAATCACCCAGGATGTGGTATCATAAATTTGATACATTTATACAGGGACTTGGCTTCACTAGAAGCAAAGCAGATCACTCTGTGTATTTTAAATTAATTGGTGATCGTGTTTTTTATCTGGTCTTGTATGCGGATGACATGTTGCTGGTTGGAAATGACAAAGAAATTATCTAGGATTTGAAGACCCATTTGTCCTCCAAATTCGACATGAAAGATCTTGGTGCTACAAATTATATTTTGGGCATGGAAATTAAAAGAGATCGGACAAAGAGGAAGCTCTGGTTAAACTAGAGGAAGTATATCGAGACAATATTGCAGAGGTTTAATATGCTGGAAAGTAAACCGGTGAAGGTTCCTATTCCTGTAGGTGTAAATTTATCTGCTGAACAATGTCCCAAGACACAAGAAGAGGAAGAGGACATGTCCCATGTTCCATATGCAAGTGCAGTCAGTAGCCTGATTTATGAAATGGTCTGTACTAGACCAAACATTGCACATGCAGTGGGAGTATTGAGCAGGTTTATGTCAAAACTAGGAAAGGAGAATTGGACAACAGTGAAGCGGGTTTTCAGGTATTTGCGTGGCACTAGTGATTATGGTTTGTGCTACCAAGGAAGACTAGGATTGGACAAAATCTTGGATATTCGTGGCTTTGTTGATGCAGACTGGGCTAGAGATCTGGATCACAGAACATTTACAAGTGGGTATGTGTTTAACCTATTTGGAGATGCAGACAATTGGATGAGTAAGAAACAATTTGTAGCGGCACTATCAACTACAGAGGCATAATACATGGTAACCACTCATGCAAGCAAGGAAGCAGTTTGGTTGCAAAGATTGTGTTCAAGTATGGGATTAGTAGAGGGAGCTATAAGGATAGA
>APFE030107311.1:24931-54536 GCA_000404065.3 Pinus taeda | reverse complement strand
TGGGTTGTGTTATATTCTTTCCATGACTAGCCCACATAGTTAACTAGGGGGTTAGAAGGGGGGCGGAGCCCCCCCTTCGTTGCGTGAATTACGTAGCAGGGGGGAGGTCACAGGGGGTTTGAGGGGTGCAGATAACCCCACTTTATGGGGTTCGGGGTAGCGCCCTTGAAATTTTTGTTTTTGGACCCTATATTAGGTTGGCCGGACCTACCTATGGTTTTGTGCATGATTTTCGCACATGGTTTTGGGCGCGATGGTTTTCGGTCCATGGTATTGGATGCTTCGGCGTGTATAAATATGTATTGTAACATTGAAAGGAACAAAATGAAAAATCAATTTGGTAGTCCCAGTTTTGGGATCCAAGGGGAAATCTCTGTGTATATGTCTTTTATGTGTTATGCTCTTGCATTGTTTATTTTTTGTGTTACAGAATTCGTATGCAGGTAATTTCTATACGGGGTTAAGACCTATAACCTGGAGGTATGGCTGTATGTGATCCCTCTGCCCACTTCTCCAATTGTGGCTCCTCCACAATTGTCTGAGACTTCTTCTAGGACTGCATGTTGAGAGGTAATTTACTCTCCCTCTCAACTGCCAAGTCTATAACATTTTCCTTGCTCCTCAAGGCTTTGCATGCATCTTGAACCTCAAGAGCATACAGGTTCTTAACTCGTGAACTGATCTGTTTTACTTGTCTCGTGGTGATGTGTCTAAGGAAAACCTTTCCCTTACAGAAGACAACATCGTAGCCTTTGTCCTCCAACATCACGATTGATACCAAGTTCTTCTTCAGTCCAGGCACATACTTCACATCTGTCAAGGTGATAGAAGCTCCATGCTCCCTCTTAAAAGAAACTGTGCCCACTCTTGAAACACTATACCTTTCATCGTCACCCATCTCTATGCGCATCTTGAGGTCTTTCTCCTCCAAGGTACTAAATAAAATTTTATCACCAGTCATGTGGAATGAGGCTCCACTATCAAGATACCAGACACAACCCATCATCGATGACACAATGCATGTGATGAGGGTAAAGTCCATTTCGAACTGAGAGGCTAATGCCTCACCTTCTGATCCTTCTGAGGACCCCTTCTTGGACTTCTTCATTGGGAAATTAGTCACATAATGTCCCATCTCGTGACAATTAAAGCATCTCACTTTAGACTTGTCGCCTTTCTTCCCTCCATGAGAAGAATTCAATTTGGAATGGGAATCCTTCCCCTTCCCTTTCCTTGCCTTACTTGCTAAGGCCACATTTTCTTCATCATCATTCTTGGATGAAGAACCATCTCGTGTGCTCCTCCTGATCTCCTCCTACATGAGATTTCACCACAGTCATTCCCAATCCGACAGCTTCTCCCTTCCATTCACAGAGTCCTGGTAGCTATTCTAGCTCTTTGGAAGGCCAAGGAGAGCGAGGCTCACCATATCATCATTAGCAGTAGTTATTCCCACACTACCAAGCTCATCTCTGCAAGTGGTGAGCTTGTTCAGATATGTGGAAATAGTATCATCGTTCTCCATCTTGATTCTTCAAGGCTTATCCTTGAGCGCCAATTTCCTTTGGTCGTTATTGTTCTAGTAGAGGTCCTTCAATGTCTTCCACAATGAATATGGAGTATCCTTCCCATGGATACTTGAGACAATATGGTCTTGAACTCCCTCAAGGATGATCCGTCTTGCCCTCGTGACACACTTCTTCTACTCAACCAACTCTTGTGCATTAGTTGAAGCTGGATTTTGGATTTCTTAATCAATGGAATCCTTCAAGCCGTTGTCTTCTAATATAGCCTCCATGCGATCTTTCCATTCCATGTAATTCGAGATGCCTTCCAAGGCATACTCGAGTCTCAAGCTATAGAACGCCATTGTCCAATCTTGAAGTATGATAAGAATTTGATTTGCACCTGCAACCCCGAATTCAAACTTCAAATTCTCTTCTCCGTGTATTGTTCACAGCTCCGATAAACTAGGCTCCGATACCATGTAGAAATTATGCAAATTCTCTACAAATCTACTTCTAAGACCATGTAGAAAATATGACTGTAGATTAACGTGATAATGCAATATACCAAAGCAAAACACTATAATCTACTTCTATTATCAATTTGCAGAAGCTTAAAGATCGAGCTGAATCAGAGCTGAACACATATAAGCAGAAGAAGAAGAATCAATGCACATGAAACATAGAAAATACTCAGGGGAAAGCCTCAGCTAAAATCCCCACTATCTGTATTATCATACAAGGTGGAAATACATCAGAATTATACAAAGCCTTAGCTCTCACAACTAGCCAGCTCTCAGTACAATCCTCCTGGATGCTCACAACAATCAAAGCTTCTCACAAGCCTTCTCCTCTACCCTCCAAGCTCCTATTTCCTTATGCAGTTTCTCTTGGGTGATCCTCCTGTTACCAAGTGGAAAACTTTCAACCAAGTGGAACACTGATCTCACACCCTGTCAGAACTGCGCAATCCTCAAAGAACCTTACCTTGACTGCATGCATGAGTTTCCTTTATAGGATAACACATGCAACTGATAGTACATTGTCCTTGACATTTAGCTCAATTGGGTCTTTCTCAAAATAGACATGCATGAGTTTCTGATGAGGGAATATTTAGTTATCTGGAGTACACTAGTTGAGTGCATGCATGCATCCACTAACTAATAACTCACAATTAGTTCCTCAAACAGTTTGGAACTAATTTAACTGGACTTAACTCAGTAAACTGAGTTCACTGATTACAACTCAAATATAACTCAATCTTATCTCCTTAATTTAAGGGATAACTCTTGCATGACTTCAGAAAGACTTCTAACTTGAATTTCTCCAACTAATTAATCCGTAATGAATTAATTAATTATTTCCAAGCAGCTGGTGAGACTAAATTCTAATTTAATTCACAATTTTAATTCAAGGACAAATTAAAATTGGACTATTCTGGATTATATTTGTTATCATTTCTTATTGCTATTTTCAACAAAGCACATACATTTGCTACTGCATTTATGGAAACAATTCAAAAGCTACATGGAAACCCAAAGATTATTATAAGCAACAGAGATCCCATTTTCACTGGAAATTTTTGGACTGAATTATTTTCTTGTCTGGGCACTCAGTTAGCTCATAATTTATCTTATCATCCTCAATCTGATGGGCAAACTGAGATAGTGAACAAATTTTTGGAAGCATATCTTCGTTGCGTTATATCTGATAAACAAACACAATGGGTCAAGTCATTGCCTCTGGCTAAATGATGGTATAACAATTCCTTCCATACTGCAACAAAAATGACCCCATTTATGGCACTTTATGGATATCATCCACCATCCATCACAACATCTTTAAGAGAAAATTCTAAGGTTCAAGCAGTGGAAGATCACATCGAGCATCAACAACAGGTTCTCCAACTCTTAAAGGATAACCTCACTTTGGCATAGAATAGAATGAAACAACAGGGAGATCAACATCGTAGTGAAATAAGTTTTGATGTAGGTGACTGGGTATTTCTATGGCTACAACCATCCAAACAAATGTCCCTCAAGCAAGCTAAGAAGGATAATAAATTATCACCAAAATATAATGGTCCATACAAGGTGTTGCAAAATATTGGTACTATGGCATACAAATTGGAGCTTCATGGATCTTCTCTAGTGCACCCAGTTTTCCATGTTTCATGCTTAAAGAAGGTTATAGGTGACAAGCTCTCAATTCAAACAATATTGCCAGAACTTGACAAGGAAGGAAAAATCATATTGGAACATGAAGCAGTCATAGAAACAAGAACTCGACAGCTACGAAATCGATCAATTTCAAAGTATCTCATCAAGTGGAAGCATCTAGAACTACTCAAGCATTGAGGACAACACTTTTTTTAAGGAGAGGGGCATGTTAGGTCCCTATAATACTAGTGATTCCCCCATTACTATTGTCATTGTATCCCCTTATTGTTATCGTTGTGCCACAATTGTCCCCACATTGTTATTATTGTGCCCCACAGAAGCCCAGTATTGTTATTGTTGTGCCCTTATATTATTATTGTTATGTCGACTCTGATTATATTTTGGCCCCTTAGACTCTTATATATAAAAAGGAGGTTTTTTCATTTGA
The DNA here is from genome assembly GCA_000404065.3 of Pinus taeda. Lineage (NCBI taxonomy): Eukaryota > Viridiplantae > Streptophyta > Pinopsida > Pinales > Pinaceae > Pinus > Pinus taeda. The sequence goes on along the minus strand of APFE030107311.1, from coordinate 50,424 downwards.
ATCATCTAAGAATTGTTCATTTGTGTAATGTAAAGGAGGTTTCCCCCTCGAAGAGGCTTATTTTTAAGTCATTGATCTATATGTTCTTCTATTTTGTGATCTAGCTGCATAACAAGATTAATCGTGACAAAATTTTAAGATTTATAGCATTTCATTGTCTTGTGCATTGTCTAATAACAAAATCAAGTCCTCTGTAGAAAAGATTTCCTTTAATCTAACTACCTCTACCACTCTATTTAATTTAATTTTTTATCCTTTGATGTAAAGTGGTGTGGTAACTTTCTTGAAGACAAGTAATTTTCCACATTAGCAAACAACATTATTTTAATATATATAAAAAAAAGATGTTCATTTGGAAAATTATAGAAAAACTAAAATAAGCTCACTAGGGTTGTTAACGCATAAAAGAAAGTTTGCAACTTAATTTTCCCTTCTGGGACTATCTATGTTAGTGATGTTGAATTCTTGCAATAAAAAACATTGTGTAATCTTGTCATTAGTAATCGATATATTCATTAGATATTTAACGGTAGAATGTTCTGTGTGGATAAAGACTCCATAACAAGTAACATAATGTTGGATTTTTTTAATTGCATGCACAACTGCCAACATCTCTTTCTTAGTAACAGTGTAATTGAGCTCAGTAGGGGTTAAATTTTTAGTGATAAATAAATGGCATAGGTCTTAAGATTCTCTTTTTGACCAAAAAATTCCTATATTATTATATCTGATGCATCCATAAAGATGTGGAATGGTAAAGTCTAGTTAGACCCTCTTAACGCTAGTGATATGGATAGTTTTTATTTAAGTTTTTTGAAAGCATATGTCAATTGGAATTCTAATAAAATTTTTCATCTTTAGCGAACATTTTAACTGTGATAGGGCTATGTTACTAAAATTTTCCATGAATCTACAATAATACCCTACATAACCCAAAAAAATCTAGACTCTCGTTGATTGGATGATCTAGGAAAGTTAACAATGACTTCAATTGTTATTGGATATACAATCATTTCTGCAACAGATATATGGTGTCCCAAAACAATTCCTTCTATTATTAGCATAAAACATTTCTAACTTCTAAGAGTTATATTAATATTTATGCATCTTTTTAGAACTTTTCTAGGTTAACCAAATATTTTTCAGAAGTATTGATGTATACAAAAAAAATGATCCATATAAATTGGAATGTATTTAATGTATTAAATCAACAAAGATGGTCAGGATTTCTCTTTGGAATGTAGTTGGTGAATTACAATTACTAAAGGGTAATACCATGTAGGCATATGTTCCCTAAGGACATGTGAAAGTGAGTTTGTCATGATCCTCTAAAGCTATTTTTAATTGATTGTAGCCACTAAATCCATCTAGGAAGGAAAAATATTTCTTCCCAGCTAGGGTATCCTAGACTTGATTGATGAATGGTCAAGGGAAATGATATTAAGGGTAGCATTTTTTAGTTTTTTCTAATTGACATAAACTCACCATTTCTCATTCTTTCAATGAATGACAACTAAAGGAAAAACCCATTCACTATCAAAGATGGTGTAGATAAAATATACCTTTAATAACTTTTGGAGTTCATCTTTCACTATCCCCTTAAATATTGGATTCATTCGTCATTGAGGTAGTCTTACAAGTTTTCTATGCTAATCTATATTGTTAGGTCCCTATAATACTAGTGTATCCCCTATATTGTTATTGTGTGCCCTAAATCCCACGATTTTTATTGTTGTTCCCTTACATTTGTATTGTTATGTAGGCCCTATTTATATTTTGACCCTTTAGACTCCTATGTATACCGAGGAGGTCTTGTCATTTGAATCATATAAGAATTGTTTATTTATGTGATGTAAAGGGAGGTTGCCCACTTGAAATGGCTTCTCATCTATTCGTTTATCTATCCTTTCACATGTTTATGTGCTATTTTGTATCTAGATACATAAGATTTGGTATGAGAGCTCTTGATCCTAGGGTTAAGCTGCTTCAAATGGGACATCATGGAATTTTTTCTATAACTATTTTTATGTGGAGCTTCAGACCATGAAATCGATACCATGTGAAGACAACAACTTGATGAACATCTAGTTACAATTTCATAACTTGGTTCTCTATATCTTCATAGATATGGTCCAAGCAAGTTAGAGTTTTTGCATGTTCCAAAATTTAGTCTCAAACAAGTATTTCGGGGAAAATATTAACAACATTCTCTTCGAATATTAGATTTGAATTTCATAAAAAGTGACCGAAATTGCAAAAACTATAGTTTCTTTGATACAAGTTTCAGGGTCGAAGGTTAAAAAAGTGACATGTGGCATCCTGTACAAGTTCAATTCACTGAACCAGTCCATAATAAATTCAATATGGGAGAATTGGCATAACTTTAGCTTGAAGAATCCAATATTTATATAACTAATGGGATTGGAAAGAAGACGTGGAGGGCTACCACAAGACACAATTTTGGACCATGGGAGGCTGAAATCACATACATACAATAGTTTCAAGGTCAATCTTATCAACAACCTCACTATTAGAGATAAATTTCCCATTCCTATCATTGATGAATTGTTGGATGAACTACATGTAGCAATTTACTTCACCAAGTTTGATCTTCGTTTATGATATCATAAAATTAGAATGAAGACAAAGGACATTCTGAAAACAACACTTAGAACTCATGAAGGTCATTATGAATTTTTTGTCGTTCTTTTTGGCCTTACTAATGCACCTTCGACATTTCAAGGTTTGATGAATTCCACTTTCAAACCATTAGAAAATTTGTGATAGTATTTTTTGACAATATACTAATCTAAAACAAGTCTTGGAGATTGTTGGCATAATGATTGAGGTATTTTCCTTGATGGCAACTCACTCAGATGAAAGATCACAGCATAGTAGGAAAACAGCAAAGAATGAAGAAAGAAATGTATACGCAGGTTCACCATTGACCAAGCCACGTATACACACAGGTTCACTATATACAAAGTCGCGTATAAATACAAGGTATATGCAAGTTCACCATTGACCAAGTCATGTATACATGCAGGTTCATTGTATACAAAGTCGCGTATACGTACACACACACTTTCACAAAAGGAAAAGTGTGTATACCTTGGAAAACTAAGTTTTGGTCAGAAATATTTGGTCCATGGTATTTTTATCCATGGTATTGGTCCAAGGTATTTGATCTGAGGTATTTACCCTAGGTATTTGATCCAAGGTATTGGTCCTAAATAGTTTTGGTCCATGGTATTGGGAAAGGCCTAAAACTATAAAAAGAGGAGAAGATCATTAGGCCAAGACACTCAAGTATTGAATAGCTGATGAAGAGAAAGATCTAGTATACAGGTTATTGGGTTATGGTGCATAGCTGGATCTGAACCAAGGATGAACCTTACCGCTTGATGAAGGATAAGATCTAATGATAGGTCAAGATCTTAAGGCTTTAAGTGAAGTATCTTTATGTGGTTTGATCATTTATCTGAATAACTGGCACATGTTGTAGTCTGTAAATATGATAATCTGGGTATAACTGAAGTCTGGAATTGTTGTAATGTTTAAATCATCATTTACAGATCTGTATGTAGGTTCGCTTTAGAAAAGGCACGTATATAGGCTGGTTCTGCATATCAAAATAGCGTATATATCTTAAATTTGATTTGCAAATCTGTACGCAGGTTTGCCTTGAGAAAAGAGTGTATGCACGCAGGTTCAACACATGGAAGTAGCATATAGCTTACAAAATATGTTTTAGCTACCTCTGTTTGTTGTTGCAGTGTTCTGGGTTCTGGTTACTGTATTCTCATTACAGCGTTCTAAAAGATCAGATTGAAGGGTTGTCAAAGTGATTGATTGATTCAGTTGTGGTTGAGATTGGTTGATGTAGATCTATTTGATGATTGAATGATGATTATTGATGGATCCAGTCTAAAAATTTATGAAACGTGGTCCCTGGAAGAAAAGAGAATGTTGTAGCCTTTTGTAGGCCGACACCTACATACTAGTAAAACTATCAGCTAGTACAAGAGCTAGGGGGTTGTAGCTCCCTTCCAAGAAAAGCTGGAGAATGAGAGAAGGTCGTAGCCTTCTACAGGTAGAAACCTACTAGTATAAGACTGCACCAGTACAAGAAAAATTGCAAAAAGAAGTTTCTTATTATTAAAAAGAAGATAGAGACACTTGCAGTAGGTGGTTTTCACCCACATTGGATTTCCACCTTATATCTTGTGTTCATGTGTGTGATTGCCTGTTCTGTTTTTACTGTACCTGGTTAATTTTTACATGGTTCTGATGCACTGATTAAAGATCAACATATGATGAATTAAATGAATCATAAGTTTGCAGGATATACGCTAGTTGCCTTAAACACAGTTGCGTATACACGCGAGTTTCATTACTGAAGTAGCATATATGAATCTGATTATGGAAATGAAAAATTATTGACTTGCTAGTACTAATTCACCCCCCCCCCCCCCCCCCCCAATATTATTTCCAACAGAGATATCATGTTCAACATGTTGATAAGGTGCTCAAATTATTGGAGGAGAAACAATTGTATGCAAAACCCTCTAAATATTTCTTTGGGGTGTAGGAAGTGGAATATCTTGGTCATATTGTATCTCATGAGGGTGTTAAGGTAGACCCTAACAAAATTAAATCCAATAAGGAATGGGAAATTCTCACAATCTTAAGGCATCTTCGAGGATTTATCAAGTTGACAGGGTATTATCACAAAGTTGTTAGAATTATGCAAAAATAACAACACCTATAACAACATTACTGAAGAAAGATGTATTTTTTTGGACTCCATAAGTGACTAAGGCCTTTAATCATCTTAAAGAGGCAATGTGTTGAGCTTAGGTTTTAACTACATAAAACTTCACAAAAACCTTCATTATGGAAGGTGATGCCTCAGGAAATGGAATTGGCATTATTTTAATACAAGAAGGAAGACCCATTGCTTTTGAAAGTCATCCAATCAAGGGAAAGTATTTAGACAAACCTATTTATGAGAAGGAAATGTTGGCAATACTACATGCCCTGAAGCAATGACATCCTTACATAACGAGAATACAATTAAAGGTAAAAATAGATCATGATAGCCTTAAATACTTCTTGGAACAAATATTATCTTCACAAGAGCGGAAAAAATGGGTCACAAAGATGTTGGGTTATGGCTTTGAAATCATCTACAAAAAAGGGAAGAAAAATGTTGTTACATATGCACTCTCAATTTACAATAAGGGATAATAATGTAGAGGCATTTCTCTACGCCATTTCTATTATCCAACTTGATTGGATAATAGAAGCAAGGGATGAATGGAAGAATGACAAAGAAGTGTGGGAACTCATTCAAAAGTTGAAGCAAGATCCCATTGCATCTGATATATTTATCTAGAAAAATGATTCACTATGGTACAAATATCACTTATATCTATGTAAGAACTCCCAACTCAAATGAAAGGTTCTTTTGGAATTGCACACCGCTCCTATAAGAGGGCACTCAATATTTTTAAAATATTACCATAGGGTCAAGAAGGAATGTTTTTGGGATGGCCTTAAATCTGATATTCAGAAATTTGTGGTAGAATGTTGGGTTTGCCAACAAAATAAAGTTGAGACAATTAAGACCCATGATATTTTTAAACCATTAGCACTCCAATTCAGTGTTAAGATGAAGTCTCAATAGATTTTATCATAGGTCTACCCAAGTTTGAAGGAAAGAGTGTCATCATGGTGGTAGTTGATAGACTTACCAAGTATGCACACTTTTGTGCACTATCTCATCCTTTCAAAGGCAATACAGTCGCTACTACATTTATGGAAATAGTTCAAAAGCTACATGGAAACCTAAAGATTGTTGTAAATGACAGAGATTCCATTTTCACTAGATTTTTTTGGATAGAATTATTTTCTTATCTTGGTACTCAATTATCTCATAGATCATCTTATCATCCTCAATATGATGGGAAAACTGAGATAGTGAGAAAATGTTTGGAAGGATATATTTGTTTCTTTGTATATGATAAGAAAACACAATGGGTCAAGTGGTTACCTCTAGGCAGAATGGTGGTATAACACTTTTTTTCCATACCACAACAAAATGACCCTACTTATGGCACTTTATGGATACCATTTAACATCCATCACATTGTATCTAAGAGACAAATCTAAGGTTTAAGCAATGGAATATCACATTGAGCATCAACAATAAGTTTTCTCTAAATCTTAAAGGATAACCTGACTCTAGCATAGAATCAAACGAAACAACAAGCAAATCAACATCATGGGGCAAGAAGTTTTGACATAGGAGATTGGGTGTTTTGCGGCTACAACCATACAAACAAATGTCCCTCAAGCAAGATAAGAAGGATAATAAATTATCTCCCAAGTACTATGGCCCTTACAAGGTGCTGCAAAAGATTGGTACTATGGCATACAAATTGGAGTTGCCTGCATCTTCGGGAGTACACCCAATTTTCCATGTTTCATGCTTGAAGAAGGTTATAGGTGACAAGCGCCTAGTTCAAACTACATTGCCAGAACTTGACGAGGAAGGAAAAATCATATTAGATCCTAAAGTAATCATGGAAACAAGAATTTGGCATCTACGAATCGATCAATTTCAGAGCATCTCATTAAGTGGAAGAATTTACCTGCTAAAGATTCCACATGGAAGGATGAGTATTATATACAAAATCATTCATAACTACTCAAACATTGAGGAAAACACTTTTTTCAAGGAGAGGGGCATGTTAGGTCCCTATAATACTAGTGTAGCCCCTATATTATTGTTGTGTGCCCCATAGAAGCTCACTATTGTTATTGTTGTGCCCTTACATTATTATTATTATGTGGGCCTTAATTATATTTTGACCCTTTAGATTCCTATATATACCTAGGAGGTCTTGTCATTTGAATCATCCAAGAATCGTTCATTAATGTGAAGTAAAGGGATGTTGCACCCTTGAAGTGGCTTATTATCTAGTCATTTATATATCTTTTCTTATATTTTGTGTTATTTTTTATCTCGATACATAACATATGTAGATATGATGAATGCATGTGTTATGATGAATTACTTGCATATTTGTGTAATCCCAAGCAAATGATTTGGAATATTTCTTTAATACTTGAATCGATTGGTTTTCCTGAGATGCTTCCAATGTGGAAGTGATATTCAAAGTTTTCCCTAGTTCAATTTCAATTGTTTTGGTATTTGAATTAATCATTGAATTCATAGGAAAAATTGTATGAAATAAAGACTGTAAATAATTCGGCATACATTTTTCCTAAAACCTTTGTTCTAAAAAATGATTTGTAGTGATATGTTGAGTTGCGTTCATTGTTCTCCAATATTAGGAATAGAAATGAAATAATATAACAAATTTTCATTTGTTGCATGCCTAAAAAAAATAGATTGATTGATAGTAAATATTGGTTGAATCACCTACTCTTTTGACTCAACTTGTTCAACCATGATAATTTCTCTAAGTTATTGAGTGATTTAGTAGGGGGATATAATGTTATTTGCTTACTTTCATTTTCTCTTCAAATTGTCATTTGTTCTAATCTACAACTTATGAATGCATCAACTATAGCCAACCATTGTCTTTCGACGATGAGGGGATGTCCACCTAAATTAGATTTAGGTTGTAGAACTAAGAAGTATACTAGATATTCTGAAGAATCCAATATGACTATCGATATTCTATAACATCTTCTAGCTTAAACATTGATCTATCAGCTAATTCAATTATTGTAGGTGTCGATTGAAGATTGCATAAATTAAAATATTGCATTGTGTCCATTTTCATTACATTAATTATTGCACCTAAGTCGATTAAAGTGTTTGGTATTGAAAGATGGTTTATTCTAATCCTAACCATAGGAATTCCCAGATCAACATATTTTTCAGTTTCAATCGATTTTGACATTAAGTTTACCAAGTTTCCAATGACATATATTGTAGTTGAGTCTTTATTTCTTCTTTTAGATTTATTAAAACATGATTACTTGATTTTTTTGCATAAATTGGTATTTCTCTAATAGCGTGCAATAATGGAATTTTAAGAAATAGATTCTTTAATAAATTTAAGAAATCAAGCTCAAAAGGAATTATTGGCTTTTCTAAGATCAAGCTCTTTGCAAAAGGAGGTGATTTAGCTGCCAATGATTGATCATGTTGAGCTTTTGTGCTTTTATATGATTTTGTGTTTTTAGATTTTTCTATGCTTTTAGATCTGCTAGTTTTGTTTGGAACTTCCTCAATTTCTTCTTCTTGTTCTTCTATAATGATAGGAGATTTGTTTTGTAAAACCTTTCCTAACTTTAAGTGGACATGATCAATATAAAGAATTGCATAAGTGGGAAGTATTCCTTCTTTTGTATTGTATATGGATTTTTCAACTTTACTATTGGGATTTACCAGTGACTGGGCTAGTAATTGTGTAGGTCTAGCTTGACATCGATTATAAAGAAACTGAAGTAGTTGAGGCAGGGTTCTTTGCAATACTAGAAATTGTTGTTCAACATGAAATTTTGAGGTTGTTGGAACTATTCAAAAGGAGGTCGTTATTAGCATGATTGTTGGGGATATGATGGTTGATAAGGTTATAGTTGATAAGGTTGTTAGGGATTATATGGAGATTGGTTTCCATAAGCTTTTCCTTGCCAAACTTCTTGATAAGGTTGGTTTGGAGGTTGTTGGTGAGGCCATGCCTACTAAAGCATTGGAGAATTCCATTCTTTTGTATAGGATATTCATATTGAGAAAATTGTAAAGTTGTATCTTGAGGCATACCTATAGATTGAGGATAGCAAGGCCCTCATGGTGACGCAACATAGTAAAGTGATTTTTTCATTTCTCCTTCTTTCTTGTAGGTTGTCTTTATTTCCTATGTTGTTGGGAATTTTTTCATTGTGTTTCTCTGCACAAATTTGAATACTATCCAAAGGACATTCACATAAGAATGTTTCTTTCCACAATTAGGATAAAATATAGATCATACTTCATTGTGTTCTTCTTGCCTCTTTTTATCCTTTAGTGTATCAATTTGAGATCCAAGAGCATTTAACAGGCCAGTTTTGAAATTTTCTAAAACATCACCAAGTTGTGTCCTTGTAATTCCTCTTGAGGTTGAATTAGGCACCTTTGAGAATGCATCTCATTGTCCCTTACCTGATTTATCTCTTCCTTTGTGATATTCTTGCACAACTCAATAATACGATCATAAGATAATCGAGAAACAACACATGCCCCCATAAGATTTAAGGACATCTATATATTCATCTCAAATTCCTTTTAAGAAAATTGTTCAAGTAAATTCAGGACTTAGATTTCTTTGTCTTGATTTTTGTAGGTTGCCTATAAACCTCTCCATGTAATCTTCCAAACTTTCATCCTCTTGTTGTCTCATCCTAAAAATGTCTTCTTTGGAATTATGGGATCTATAATAACGTTGATATTTTCTAAAAAATGTCTTTCTCATATTATCCTAATATACTATAGTTGTTTCTCTTAACCCCATAAGCCATTTTAATGTAAAACCTTTCAAAGTAGTAGGGAATAGACAAAGTTTTTGAGGATCACTTATGTATCCATATGTATGACATAAAATATCAAAATTAAAACAATAAAGCATCAAAGTATTTAGTAGGAATATCATGGAAGATTGGAAGAATAGAAGTAGGGATGTTAATTTTCACCCTAGTTCCTAAGATTGTAGGGACGTCTAAAATGGGAAACCCAAAAGTAGTTTCATAATATTTGTCTTATTCTTCTTCAAATCTAGCTCTTCTTCCTCCTACATTTGATCTTATTTCATCATCATTTTCCTTAGCTTTTCTTTCCTTTCTACTTCAATTCTTGCTCATTATTCTTGTCTCTCTTTTTCTCTTTCTCTTTCATGTCTCTTGCTCTTCTCTTTCTTTGCATTCTCGTTCTCTATCTACATTTTCCATTTCTCCTTCAAATAAATTTGAAAACTCTTCAATCCAATAAAAATTACCTTCAAATATTTCACTAGGAAATTTAGGTTTTTCTTTTCAAGATTGTCCTCGTGGTTGAAAGACTAGTGCAGAAATTGGTTCACTAGGGAATTTAAGTTGTTCCTCCTTATGGATTCCTATCTCTTCAAGAACTAGTTGAGGAGTTGTTTTTCTTGTTTTTTCTATTTAAGAGGATTCTTGTTATACTTGTTTCTTCTTTGTTTGGTGATCCAATAATATTTTTCTTTCCACAAGAGTTAATCAGTTTCCTTCAAATTGTTTTTGCTCCAACTATTCAATAAACATTTTCCAAACACTTGGGGTTGTTTTTTCTTCTAATTCTTTTTGCGCTTTTTATGTTTCAGGTATGACTTAAGGTTGGCTAGTAGTGAGTATTTTTGTTTTATATACCTTCCTTTCTTATCTCTAGGTCTAGTATAAGAATGCATAAATAAACAAAATTAAATATATAATATAAGCATACAAATATAAACATGACTTGGACTTGTCACAGACTCAGCTAATGTGAATGTACATGTTCTTACCTTTTGTCTTATCACTTCTAATCCTCTAGGTCCTAAATGTTTATATTGTTAAAAATTAAATGCAAGCTTTTAAGAAGACTCCAAATCTAGTTCAAAATCGAAATGTGCTACCGTGGCAATGATAAATGTCAAGCTAATCATCTATGGTATAAATTAGGAAATAATATTTATATCAATTTGTGTGTTGATAAACTTAGAAGTGGATTACAATATGTAAAGAATTTAAACTAGATTGCTTGTCACTTGAGAAAATGAAATACTAAATTAGGACTAAGTGCTAGAGTTAAGATCTAGTCAACTACCTAAGGTTCAAAATCCTAGATTTACAAAAATCAAAGGAGAAAGCTTAGAAAGCATGAAACAAAACTTTTAAAGGAAAACTAATATAATCACACTTGTTTGAAAATAAAGCACACACATACCCAAAATATGTTCAATGATTAGGCATGGACTATTGTCCCAAATGTTGTAACTCCCATGGTTCCCGAAGTTACAGTGGTTGGCTCCTAGTCTTTTACACTATCATGAACAACTCATTTTTGAGTATTCACATTGAAATCAAATGCTTGGAAATTAAAACGATGGGAATTGAAATCAACCCTCAATTAATTCAAGTTTGATGGACTTTCATGCACTGAGTCCTTTGCAAAATAAAGGGGTATTTGGGTGGTCACTCTTAGTCTTTTACACAATCCAACAATAAGTTTGTTTCTCATGTCATTGGCTAATCTATCAAAGCATGAGATAATCTATGAAAGCAAGAACTATGATGCCTCGAAGCAATACCAGTTTGACAAGTTATGAATGCACTAGGGCCTTTTCCGCTTTGGATAAACGAAGGGATGGTCACTCCTAGTATTCTACTTATCTAAATAATAAGTTTGTCCTTGTGTACATCAATTATTTTATGATCATTTTGTCATGGATAACAACTAAATGAAAGAACATGTACACCAAATAATATAAGTATGTATAGCAAGCTTAATTGCGAGTATTTACAAGATAATTACAAACACGTGAAAATGATAGTTTTCTCGCACAAAAGTATATACCAACATACAAATGATAGACAAAAAGTAAAATATGTGTGTGGGCTTAGGTTGTTTGGGCCTTCCACTCCTTTGCATTCACACTAGAGACTACCAACAATGGAAAATCAAGAGACCTGCATATATTACTTGAAATGGAACAAAAATCAAAGCTTTGGGACTGAAGACTGTGAACACTAATATCACAAAAATAATTTTCAATTGTTTAGAATTTCAAATCTTACCAAGCAAACTCCATTTGCTTGCATTTATACACAAAAATGAAACTAATTTTGAAAAATCCTCCTTGTTGGTAACCATAAGTTATTCTCATATTAGGTTTGGATCAAATTGGCCTCATTCCATGCTTAGATAATAGACAAAATCAAATTAAATCATATATGAATGAATCTAGCAAACCATCCTATGTTTTTGCCTCCAAACTATCCACGTTGACCACATGTTGACTGGTTAGTTTTGGGTCAATTTACTCTGAGCGAATAGGTATTCATCCACCTTGGGATACAGGGTGACAAATGTTGAAGCTTGTAGTAGCTTCGTAAGGTCTTCTACATAGGCTTGATGTCTTAGCATGCGGAAGATGATTTATTGCCTCTTTAGGTGCTTGTTGGGCGGGGTAAGTGGTTTATGTCTTCATTCAAAGTCTAACTTTGGAAAAGTACAATAATTAAAGTCAATTAATTATTATGGACTATCAAGTCATTTCCTAAGGATAAATAATTTAATTATATAAGTGACTTAGAAATAATCTCAACCATTGATCTCTAAGATATTTTAGAAGGGAGATTAGGGTTAGGTTTTTGGGTTTAATGAAGATTATTAAAGAAGCCTAACAAAGAGGTGAAGACACAAGAACACAAGAGAGAGAGGCAACTACAACTTTTTGGGGAAAGCTATTTTCTCAAGAAGGAGAGAGTGAATTCTCTGGAGTGTAAGGTTCAATTCAATTGAGGAGGAAGAAAAATACAGGGCTAATTTTAGGGTGTTTCGAGGAGGTCGTTTTGTTGGGAATTGGAGAGGCTAGATTGTTGAAGTGAGAAGGAGGCATAGTTGCTAGGGTGGTCGATTTTCTAGGGTTGATTTATGAGTGAACAAAGGTTGAGTAAAAGCTGGGCACAAAGGTCGATTTTTTGGTGAGAGGTGGGTCGATTTTCTTTAGGCGAAATTTCTTCAAAGGTCAATTTCTAGTTGGTTGATTTTCCTTGTGTCAAATTATTCCAGTGGAGTGAGTTACAGGTTCCAATCACTATATTTTTCTTTGTTAATTTTATGTGGGTTGAAACCCTAATTTTCCATATTAATAAATTACAAAGAATTTTTGCGGGTGAATTATTTCTATTGAAATGTGTGATTGATCTCTATAATTTATTTTTGTTGCATATATTTCTAGATGTTAAAATACCAGTGGTTTTATTTTTCGGTAATTAAGGATTTATTTTGTTAATTAAATAAAATCTTTGGAATAAATGATTATCACGAGAAAATAAATCTGGGTTGGTATTAGGATATTTACCATGTAACAAAGCTTTTTAGATAACTCAAGAGAGAGATCTGAAACCGTAGCAATGAATTTCTCTTTTTTATGACGGCAAAATTATTTTTAAATTTTATAGTTGGGTTTTGTGGCCATGGTCATTTTGTAGCAACTACAACCACCCTCCAAAATTTTTCCTTCACTTTGTTTTGGAGCCTCCCTCATTAAAATCTTAGCAGCTTCTCTTGCACTGCTCAAGTACTTGTGATTTCATTTGAATTCATATTTCACTTTGCGGCTTGTGTTCGCTTACTTTCTTTGCTGACTAACCACAACCTGACCCCGTGACTTGGTTTACATCTGGTTCTTGCACTGTCTTGGAAAATTGCACAGTCCTAGAGGGTAGTCTGCCTTGCTCTCATGAATTGCACAGAGCATCCCAGCAGCCTGCCTTGCTCTCCAAAATTGCGTAGAGCATCCTGGCAGTGAGCTTCGACTCTGAAATTGCGCAAACCCGACTGACAGCTTGTCTCCAGCTAGGAAATTGCGCAGAGCATGAGAGGCAGCCAAAGTCACTCAGCCCAGGAATTGAGCAGAAGCATTCCATCAACTAATGTCTGATGCATGTGTCGGAAAGTTGCCTGGTTCTCCCCGGAACTATGCAATTTCTCCATGAATGCATGGCAACCTTTCCTAAAAAGAAAAAGAGAGATCTATTTTTAGCACTGGGAGTTACACTCAAGTCAATTTTCGAAACTTCCTGCCACTTGTCGCTTTTTCCTAGATTTTTTTGCATGTGTATCGTAAACCCTGAATCTACCAAATCTATTTAATGGACACCACATAGATCATTCTACACATTTGATCTTGGAGCTTTGACATTCCTGAGGCATCAAGGAACCTTCAGCACAGTCGACGTAACTTTTCTGAGTAAGTTTTTCTTTTCAAGCCTTTTGCTACTTTTTCTATCACTTTTGATTCCTTGGCTTGTGTGAGTGTTGTTTTGCATGTTTTACTGGACGACCACTAGCATTTTAATTTGTTTTAACTTGTAGAAGTCTTGTTTCAAGTTTTGCATTGCCTTTCTTAAGCATCACATGCATAACATTGTTTTTTCACTAACGGTTGTTGTGGTGGTGACTCTCCCCACTAGCTTCATTGTTCATCTATTTGACTAATTCTTGCATTGTTTTTTATTACATGTATGACCATTCACTCCTATCTGCACCATCCTTCACTCATGCATTCAGATCTACTCAATTTCAAGTTGCCCTTGGGCAGATCTGGGCTGCCTTAGCTCAGATCTTACTTCTCCTGGCATGCACTATGCATTTCTAGAACTCAAGCACTACCTTGGCTCCAGGAATTGCACAGAAGTTTCTTGTCATTGGCCTTCTGCTATGCTCTATGCATTTCTAGGAGATAGTTCCCAGTCTTTCCCACTAAGATTGCGCAATCCCAGCCAGACTGAAGTGCACATTACACATTTCCAGTCCACAGTCAACCCAGCTGGACTGTGCTATGCATAGTTCCAGCCATAAACATGTCTCACTAGCAGCTGGGAATGCACAATTCTAGCTGACAGTATCCCCACCTCTAAGAGTCACTACTATGCAATCTTACCCAACATTCACCCAACTTTTTGCATTATTGATCCTTGAAGTGCTTTGTGTTTTTAAACTAATAATTTTCTTGTCATGGGTGTTTGCTTTGTCTCCAAGTACATTAGTTGTTGAGAAGTCTCTTAGCAGTACAGGCATCGCAGTTTCCAACATAGCTGAATCAAAGGACATTGTGGAGAGAAGCACTAGAGACATGGTTGAACAGGTGCCAATGAACTTGCCCATCTATGCAGACATGTAGTTGTTCTTAGACAAGGACATGAAGATCACATGGCAAGAAATAGGGACATATTTGTAGGCAATTTCAAGGAAGATCTAAAAGGTCGACAAGTCTATGTCAACTTTCACAATTCAGACTTGTATAGGGTTGCAAGCGAGTACCCGTCTTCGCATGCACGAATATCATTCACTGGGTTATCTCATATATCGATCCCGACAGGATGACATTGATTAATACGAGTCGGACACAACTTGCCACCTTCAGGTCGGAAAACTACCATCAAATGTATCACTTTCCGTAGTCAATGAACTACATGGATGCATTGTTCTTCACTCCCCACAGCAATGTGAACATTAGAGACATCATGAAGCGTTGGGTAAAAGAGCCATCAAAGTTTAGGATGACACCCAACCAGGTCTACAAGACGAAGTCACTTAGGAAGGCTTACCAACTCCTGGTCATATTCGCATGTCGCTTGTATGGTCAAGAGAGAACAAATATATTCCTGCAGAGTTGGGTTGTTATGTTAGATCAGTTGGAAAATGAAGGAATGCCTTTTAACTAGTCAGACATGTTGGCTCTTTAGCTGAAAGTGCATGTGTCTAATGCCCATAATCTGCCTAAGGATGAGCAAGCAAGATTCTTTATGTCTTCGTCCCTGCTTGATGCAATTTGTGCCTAGCAGCAGTTCCCTGGCATGGGTTGGACATGGACACCATTAGAGGATGTTGTGAACATTTATTGCAAGTTTCTCTCTGAGTGCAGCGACCGAGGAGTCATGGCAAGGTTGTCTGGCCACTTCATCGCCCTGTTGTACAGGACGATATTTGAACATGATCCACCTTGCATGCCTCAAGAAGTGATGCAGGCATTACATAACATTGCAAATTGGTATGCCTCACTCGGTGGCACCTTCATCAGGATGTTTGGTGCGAATAATCCTCCACATGAGCTACTGAGGTTTGCCACAGAAAAGTTGGTCATGCAAGAGGTTGCATACCACATCTCCACAGGGTTATCAGCAAGAGTGCACAGGAGGGAAAAGGCACCATGACCCACTCTTCCTTTGTGGATTGGGTTGTACAAGGTCCGTACCTTGAAATATGCAGATGTTGAGGCCGAGGACTTGAAGAAGTTTGGGTTCAACACTAACAACTTCGATCCATATGATCCCCACTACATATACAAGAACCATTGTACAAAGGTGTACTACCCATAGATCCACGGGGCATGTCATTAGCCAGAGGAAGATCCTTGGAGGTATTTCTATAACTCCTCTAGGCTCAATGAACCGGTTAGCATAGACGTAGAATGGAAAGCAACACTGCAGGAAGCGGCACCACAAGAAGCAACAACAACAACAATAGTGAGCAGCAAACCAATATAAGAAAAAGGCAAGAGGAAGATTGTTGAGAGAGTAGAGGCTAAGCAAAGCTACAAGTTCAAAGAATATCCAATTGTTGAGAGAGTAACTTTGGAGATAGATGTGAATAGGCGACAACGTGAAAGGAGAGTAGAGCGGAAGAAGAGAGAGAAGCACAGGTTGGAAGATACAAAGAGGATATTGCAGGAGACAGAGAAGAAGCTGAAATCGAAACAAGAGCTCAGAAGAAGAGAAAGGGAAGAAATGCAAAAATAGGAGTAGGAAGAAGGACAAGGTGCACTGATAAAGAAAATTGTGAAGATATAGTTTGAAGGAGTAGACCAGCCAACAGATGAAGAAGAGGATGAGCAAGTGCAAGTTGAGGAACTTGCTCAGCAGGTTGAGCAATTAGTTAAGGAAACAGACATGGAGATGGAACAAGAGCTACAAGACCAAGACATCGATCTCATGCCGAGGGAATCCAAGGTTGCACCACAGTCTCTGCCACCTTCAGAATCAGAACCAATCCTGAGCAAGAAAGGAGAAGTTTTTCTTCTTGATGATGATCTGGTGATGGATGTGTAAAATCTAGCATTTAACGAGACACAATAGAGTAATGTACAAGCACGAAGAAAGAAGCTCTCATATGATCATACATCACCTGCACACACAGAAGAAAGGGTGATTGTACCAGATTTTAGAAGACATTCAATTGCCATGGTCGAGGCTTTTAAGGCTTATGCAAAAGCCACGAGTTCAATGATCAAGTTCTTGATAGCAAAAAATGATCGAATGGGAAAGGACTTGTAAGAGGCTAGGTAAAGAACAGAGCATTCCACAGGATCCACCATGACATAGATGAAGAAAGCAATAGTGGCAAGATATCAACTTTGGAGGCCACCATGTAGACATTATATAGAAGATTTGTCACCATGCACAAAGTGGTTTTCCATCTATACAGCTTTCAGTAGCAATGTGCGCAGACAACCTAGAATCTCAAAGACATTCACACTACTATTGCGAACATGCAAGAATGGACAATGAGGTATAAGGGAGCCCCACTTTACTTGCACAGTAGGATGAAGCTAGAGGCTGAGCTAGAAAAAGCATGGATTCAGATGTCGATTAGGAACTATGAAAAACTCCCTCCGCTCATCACTAGCATTGAGGCTTCCTATGCATGGTTGTTCAAGATTCTGGATGTCATAGTGCAAACACACAAGATCCCTTCCTTCAGAACCTTGACTCGGGCCATGAGGAAGAACCAAGTCATGCTGGATGTTGACAAGTACATAAAGCAATTGATGCACGAAGTCACCAGTGATGACTTGTAGCTCAGTGCAGAGAACATGTAGAAGTATATCGGTGATCCAACCACACTCAGGACAATGCTAGGCATGCTTCAGGATGAGCTGGATAGAGGTTTCAGAACCATATACCCGGAAGCCATGGAGGCAAGACTTCGCTTTAACAAAGATGTCACCAAATAGTACAGGGACACAATAGCACAATACTAAACTTGGTATTAGTTCATCACCGAAGACCATCGCGAGGAGGTTACCGAGTGGGTATTTCCCTAATACCCCGAGTGATTTTGTTTGTCTTGTCAAGCTGACTCAAGCCTATTTTGTCCCACATGGGTATATGTGGAAAGTGTATTATTGTAAACACATTATAAGTGAAATTCCAAGTGTCATTGGTGGAATGCAAACAGTCACTACGTAATGTGAAGAGTCATGAGGGTAGTCCAAGATTCAAAGGGAATGTCAAGGGTCACCCCACCCTTTGCTATATATAGAACCTCATATCTCATAGTATGGGATTTTTGGAGCCAAGCTTTTGGCTAGGCATTGCTTAGAGAAGGTTGGAGAGTATTGTGACGAGCCTTGGCTTCTCCATAGAGCAGAGTGAGTACATCTCTTTGTAGGAGCAGGTGGTGTTGACTGTAATGTTCCACTATTGGGGCTATTGGCTATTAATGGTGTATGTATGGATGGAACTTTCACTTAATATAATATATAACATATCCAACACATTTTCATGAATATGTTGTTATTGTAGTTTGACCATTTTGGTTGCTTTAGCAATGTATGTTATTTAACTTATGCATTTGTGTATGAACTATTTTGTATGCAATTGTATAAATCTTATTGTAGATGTGTTGTTGGTTTAACCCATCACTTTGGATTCTGGACTATTCTAATTTCCAGCTTGTGATGTCATTCCACTCGTGTGTTCCTTTCAAGTTGCGTACTATTACAGGATTCTAAGGGACACACTTCCCCTTTCCCCTCTGTGTGTTAGAACCCCCATGCATCTCATTTGACTCGTTGCAAGGTCACACACTTTCTTCCTACAAAGACATTACACTTACCTCTACGCACTATCGCAGTCAAGGCATTGCTTTACTATCCATTGTTGGGACTCCTACTCCAAACGATCTAAGGTCTAGTTGGGACTTCTTATCAGGGAGATCCCCTGACATGTTGGCAGGTCCAGCACCGTCAATAGGTCAATTTGTGAAGATTGAATCACTAAGTAGTTTGTGAAATGAAGATAGGTTGGATGGGGATACTAATTTCAATCCCTTAAAGGAATGAATTACCATGCTTCTAAAAATGAATGGTTTGTGGGATCTTGTGAACACAAACATTCAGGTTCTTTCATATCCAAACCTTGCGGTGAAGCATAATCTCAAAGATATGAAAGCAAGGTGTATAATTTTGGATCGTTTGAGGGATCACATAAATCCTCACATAGAAGGGAAGGACATTGAATGTCAGATGTGGGTCGCTTTCACTGGCCTTTATTAGAGCACAAATGAAAACATGAAAATGGTGCTATGGGAGAAATAAACAACCTCGGGATGAACAAATTTGAGACTATAACATCTCACCTCACAAGGATATAGTAGGCTCATGACAAGCTTGTAGCTATTGGGGAAACTATGATTGATTCAGAGCTGGAGAAATTTTCTCTAAAGGGTTGCGTTAAGCATTGCACCACCTTTGTTGATGAGATCGTTGCTAGGCAAAAACTTCCTAATTGAAGCTAGTTGTGGGATGACTTCATCTAGAATGAGATTTGGGAGAGCTCATTGATTGACGGACAATGAAAGATGTTGAGGATAAAGATGATCTTGATTTTGTTGCATAAGAGAAAAAGGGAAAGGGAAGGCCAAACAGAACTAGAGTGGAGGAGGAACTTCACAAAATAAAAAGGAGAAGGACATGACCAAAGTCAAGTGCTTTGCATGTCATGATACTGGGCATTTTTCCAGTTAGTGTCCATACAATAAGAAGGGAAAGGGAAAGACAACTACGAAAACCATAACACAAATGGATGAGATGGCTGAAATGTTCGAGAAGAAATTTGCCTTAGTGTCATGCCTTTCTAGAATTGTCATGATAGGTGTCTGGTTTGTGGATGGTGGAGCATCTCGTGACATGACGGGATCTCGAGACATCTTCACCAACATGACCAAAGAGCCTAGGGATATACATGTAGAGCTTGGTTATAAATCCAAGTATTCAATTAAAGGCACTATTGTATTAAGTTTCAGATGGACTCAAGAGGTATCATGGAGGTGAACAAAGTATTGTACATATAGGTCCTAGAGAAGAATCCCCTTTTAGTTTCAACCATAGAAGACAAAGGACTAGAAGTATCGAGGTAAGCTAGGGGTGATGGAGAATCCCTTCCTTGCCAGGAGGGAGTTATCACCTCTTTAGGTGCTTGCTTGGTGGAGTAAGTGATTTATGTCTTCTTCCCAAAGTCTAACTTAGGAAACATACAATAATTGAGGTTAATTAATTATTATGGACTATTAAGTCATTTTTAAAGGATAAATAATCTATTTATTTAATTGACTTAGAAACAATCTCAACCATTGATATAAATGGCCTTCTAGAAGGGAGATTAGGTTAGGGATTTGGGCTTAATTAAGATTATGAAGAGAAGCCTAGCAAAGAGGTGAAGATATAAGAACACAAGAGAGAGGGAGGCAACTAAAACAGTTTTGGGAATGCAATTTTCTCAAGAAGGAGAGAGTGAATTCTTTGGAGCATGAAGCTTAGTTCGACTGAGGAGAAGGGAGAAGAATACAAAGATAATTTTGGGGCGTTTCCAAGAGGTCGTTTTGCTAGGAATTATAGAAGTTGAATCATTGAAGTGGGAAGGAGGCATAGTTGTTGGTGAGGTAAATTTGTCAGAGCTGAGTTGTGAGTGCGCATAGGTTGAGTGAGAGCTAGGTGTAGAGGTTTTTTGGTGAGATTTGGGTTGAATTTCTTTAGAGGTCGATTTCTAGTTGGTTGATTGTCCTTGGGTTGAATAATTCCAATGGGGCCGAGTTGTTGGTTCTAATCACTATATTTTTCTTTGTAATTTCTCTGTGGATTGAAACCTTGATTTTCCATAATAATAAATGATGGAGAATTATTGCAGGTGAATTATTTTTATTGTAATGTGTGATTAAGCTCTCCAATTTCTTTCCACTACATATATTTCTAGATGTTAAACTACCAATTATTTTATTTTTCAGTAATTCATGATTTATTTTATTAACTAGATAAATTGTTGGGAATAAAATTTTATCATTAGAAAATAGATCTTGGCTGGTATTAGGAGATTTAACAACAAAACCAATGTCGCAGAATTTTTCCAGATGGTCTGGACATATGGAAACAAATGAGCAATTACGATATTTCTCATTGTTTTATAAATTCGTTTTTATAAGCCATTATATTTCATGAATTTTCAAAAATTAAAAATGACTATTAGGAAAAATATAATCAAAGGTGTCAAAAGTGATATGAGATGGTTTTCCTAAGGTAAAAATATGGTGGAAAATCATAGCAAAAATTAAGCAAAACATAGGACAGATAATGCCGTTGCTTCTTCCATTATCCATACCAGATGTTTAAAAGGAAAGTCATGAGAAAAAGGTTTCAACTTGTTATTTGTTAGAGTTTCAAGACCAAGTCAATACCAAAACATTGAGTTATGTTTTAGTATTAATACCAATGCCAAGTTTGTATTATTCTTTCTGTGTTTGAAAAATAAAGCCCCCTATGTCATAATGCCCAAAGCCATGCTTAGTTAAGCTATTGTTACTACGGTTGAGGAGGATTTAGGGCTTGGGAGGAAGAAGCGAGACCATGAGGACTAAATACATGGATGATAAAGAATATAGGTAAATCTTATAAACCATAGAATTCATTTTCATTCATTGCAATGAAGATACACTATATTCACTATACTTTTGAGATAATTACATCAAAAACAGTGAGAAATAAATTTTTCACCTTGCTAGGAGATGTGGTATGGTAGACTGTAAAGCAAAAAACATACAAAAAAATCATTGTTTAGGAAGATTAAGTCCTCTCTTCCTGAGAAAGAAATTCTATATAGGGCCAGTGATATAAATTGAATGAGTTTCCATCTCACTGTTCCCTGATCCGCCAAAGACCTTATTCCACTGCCAACTCCTCTTTTGAGAGTCAATCAACTACCTAGTTCTGTTCCATGTAGATGTAAGAACATGTAAAGAAATTAAAAGTTTTTGAGTGACAATGTTTCTTAAAAAATATGTATGATTAAGATGTTTATGAAAACTTGTGTTTTGTTGAGCCAATTTATTATTAGTATAGTATCCCCATAGACTTGTATTTGTCTGCAACCTTTACCAAATGTGAAGATCGACGTGTTTTTGCAAGCCAATATTTCATCCTTATTGTTTGTCCAAGGGCCGATATTTTACATGCAAGAATTGAGATTCTGATAGAAAGTGAATGAATGCACCTTCACTCCATTGCCCTAGGTTACTAGAGGCTCCATCAAATCAAGCCCATGGCATGAAGTGATCAAGATTTTTTGCTACTATCACTTTTGTTGGGGTTTCTCCTTTTTCCTATGAGAAGTGAGCTAAAATTGTTAGAGCTTCCACGGCTACATGTTTTGGGACTAAAAGTTTGTCCTGAAGATGGTTATGTTTCAAGCCAACTACACCCCCTAAATATGATTAAAGTGAGTGCTTTGTAAGCATGGTAGATATGATTAGAGAGTCGATCCTTCCAAGCCCCCTCCAAATCCTCCCCTTCCCATGCACCAATTTGTCCTGCAAATTTTTTGAACATGTTCCATACATGCTTATAGAAGGGAGACTTCAGGGTCGATTATTCATTGCCCTTGCACATGGAGCACCATCTCAGCTCGAGTGCATATCTCTTTTGTGGCACATCCCAAGTGGGGACCTTCTTCTCCATCAGAAACCACATGAATAGTTTTGCCTTTGCTGGCACTTAGATTTACACACCACCTTCCATCACCATTTCGATTTCGCTAAAGCTTTGATAGTGATTAGGGAAATGTATCTCAGCTTGTGTGTGTAGGTTCCAAAGGGAGAAACACTCTAAACTAATTCATCCTCTTTGTCTGTCAATTGTATGTGACTAGTTGTCAGGGCATTCAGGAAACTGCTCCATCCATCTTAGAACTTCACCTCTTATCCCAACTCTTTTGCTAATGTCCATCCTTCTCTCCAAATAACTGTGTTGGTTCGGCTAGCGATATGAGCAAGTTTGTAGAATCCTCTGTCTCTCAAATAATCAATTAAGGGTTAGTGGAGTGCATTCCCTTAACCACAACTAGGCGATGGATCAAGACCAATTATCACCCTGCTACCATTTCCTACTCTTCATTATAGCCCATTTATAATGTGTTCAAAGTAGTTTATTACTACCCTCCAGATCGTTGGAATGTTGGCCCTCGACATATCCATCCTTCTAATCCAATCTTCCAACGAACTTAGAGCAATGTATTTTTGAGTAACAACCCACATCCATAGGCTCTGCACTGAGAGTAGTCTCCATCCACACTTAGAAGCCAAATCCTTTGAGAACATAAAGATATTATTCAGGTCGCAGCCTCCCAAGAGAATTGATGTCACTAGTTTATCCCTTTTGACCTAGGGAAGCACCCCATGTTCCTGCTTTCCAAAAAAATAAATAAATAAATAACTTCTATTTTTTCCAAGATACATTTTGGAATCCATGCTCGTGAAATATAGTATGCTAGAATGACTTCTAATACCAATTTTATCAAAACTAAGCATCATGCCCTTCATAGTCACCTGAAGCACCAACTTTTTAATATTTTCTTCACCTTGGCAATGAGCCAGTGCCCATCCTCCTTGTTATAACCATTTGGTTTTAATTGAAATCGCAAGTACTTTAAACCCTCATCTAGTGGCTTAGTTTTGTACAGGAAAAGTTGGGTTATATGACAAATCTTCCCATCTTCCAAGTTATGAAGAGAGATTTTGGAATTTCCATTATTTGTTATCATTCTTGTGGCTTTCCCACAAAGAGTAATAATCCCCATCAACATGTTGACCTTTCTTGGAGATCCATTACAGAAAATGAGAATGTCATTAACAAATAGAAGGTGCGTAAATGCCCAAGCCTAGGTGATGAGTGTTCCTTTTGCCTCTGCCAAGAAACAACTTAACCCTGATGCTACTAGCAGGAACATGAGTGGAGAGCTGGGGCACCCCTGGTGAAACCGTCTTTGGGCATGAAAGAAGGGATGAGTCAATCCATTTATTAGAACAACAAAGTATTTTGTCTGAATATGAGTCAAAAGAATATTGATATAAATCCAGTTGATTCTGTCATAAGCTTTGGAGAGGCCTATCTTGATGACAAGCCCCTTTAAGTTCTGAATTTTTATGTGTGTAAGCCTCTACAAGCCACTCTTATAGCTTCGTGAATTTGGCTACCCTCCAAAAATCCAAATTTTTATTTCGATATTGAATTAGAAAGAATTGGCTTGAGTCTATTAGCAATCACTTTTGCTACTACCTTATATATGGTATTACATAGAAAGATGGGGTAAAAAATATTAAAATATACTCTATAGTCCACTTTAGGAATGGGAGCTATTAAGGTTGAGTTAAAATCTAGAAGCCTTTTCCTCTTTGTTAGAGTCGGTCTAGTAGCCCTCCATCAGCGATCAAAACTCTTTGCATTTGCATAAGTAGGTGTCTCATCAGTGTCATCTCATTGCATTCCATTAGGCATGCCATAAACCTGATGGAGGAGTTGGTGTCTTTATTCCCCTCTTGGCACTGTTGGATCAAGTTGTTTCAGTCAATAAACTCTTTCAAGGTTACTTGTCTTGCCTTAAGGTCAAAATTCCTAGGTCTAGGATTTAGGTCCAATTTGTCTTTGAGGTCATGTCTTTAAAAGTCAATAAATTCCCAGCAGGCCAGAGGGATGACAATATTTCTTCAAAAGATTTCATCTTGTACAGCTAATTTTTACCTTGGATTTAAAAACCCTGTTTTTAAAGACAAGGTCATTTTCTCATTTTGTAAAAGGTTGTAAAAATTCATCGAAAGTTAGTATGCAGCCCTGGTCCCCTTTGCCAAGATTCCTCAGAAGCTATCCCTGCAAAAATTTTCAAAAAAAAGCATCAGTTCAACCAATTTCAGGACAAAAGGAAACCATAAAGTCAGCAGCATTTAAATTTTGAAAAAGTGTCAAGTTATAAACATTAGAAACAGGGTTTGAGGGGAAATTAATTTAAATCAAGCCTATAAAGCCCCTCTCTCCCTCCATTTGATCATCATTTGCCTCAAAGCAATAGTGAAAGGCGATTTGGAGACAAAATCGGGCGGAATTACAGAGAGGACCTGCACGCAACCCGTCCATAGCTGTGCACGACCTGTTGGGTGGGCGCGACCCTTCCAGGGGGTCCCAACAGTTGGAAAACAACACGGGCACGACCTGTTGGGCGCGCGCGACCCGTCCAGACCTACACGTGACCTGTCAGGAGTTCACCTACAGCAAATTGCTTATAAACTTCAAAAAGACCCCAAATCTCCTCAAGTTTGCAGGTAGGCCTTTAATCATTAATGTTTTTTGCCTGCTAAAGCAAAATAATCATGGAAAATGTGCATAAATGCCATCAAGTTGAAATGGGGAATTCATGAGTATTTAGCTTAAAAATGTCAAAGGCAGGGTTTTGTTTTGCTGTTTGCAAGGTCAGCCTTTTCACCCCCACTTTTTCCCCACATCCCTTTACCACCTCCCATATCATTTCTACCTAATCTCCCTACCAAAAATACCAAAAGCCCTAAAACATCACCCCTGTCCCTAAAATTCAATAACATAACCCCATGTTGTGATTTCTTCCCTAAATTCCCTTTTTCATATATTTTCCCTTTGTTC